>JAZHYW010014106.1:0-43256 GCA_037355805.1 Ixodes ricinus
ATGACTCTTAGGGGGCAGTCAGGCCTGCGGATTTCCGTATTCAAAAAATAATTCAGCGATTAACTTTTTGCCGCATCACTGTATTAGCTTTTGAGTTCATAAATGCCTTGCGGCCTGCTTTAATTTAACTAATGCCATCTCTGCCACGGCTGCTGAAGACGGACCACTGCTGCTTTTGCCCCTCGCTGAATGCATCTCCATGCATGAGGACAACCTTCCTTGTCAGCAGGCATGAGCGCAGGAATGTGCTCCCAGGTACTTCTCAATTTCCTTTACAGGTAGTGGTTTGACAGGGTGGTTTATGTCGAAGGGAGTAGGGTCCACTCCCTGTGAAAGGCACTGATCCATTCTCGCTTCGAGCTTGGCTCACACTTGTCTCAACGATGTTGCAAGTAGCCTGCGCTGATTTCAGGCTCGACAGCAACTTTAGACCGAGACTGAGACGTGCTGCACTGCTACTACGACGGTTCCCATTTCTGCTAATCGGGTCGCACGAGTGCCTTCTCTATACAGGCGTTAATGCGAGATGCTTATGGTGTTCCAGAGATGTTCTTGCATGGTCCAGTAAGAGAGAATGTATCACACCCTTGCCTCCAAGGGGAAATTCGCCGCTCTTACCTGCATGCACTCGATGAGCGGACCCCACTTTCTCACATAAACCACCTCGTCAACCCACTACCTGCAAGAGAGTAGAGAAGCACCGAAGGGAGACCCCCCGCACCTTACGCTCGCTGACATGGCGAGGTTTTTGTCCCTTACGCGCGGGAGACACATTCAGCGAAGAGGCAAAAGCAGCAATTGACCGCCTCACAGCCATGACGATAGCATTAGGCAAGGCAAAATAAGCCGCCGCAGGCATTTTTACCACCGCTTCAACTCAAAACTTTGCTCCCACCTGACCGCAGCAGTTATCCTTTAGAAGTATTTCTAGTGCAAACCCACAGCCTGACTGCCCCCAGAGCTACTGCCTAGAGCGGGGGGAACGTGGCAAAATCAGCCGTCTCTATTCCCCCGCACAAATCCAAATTCACAATCAGACGCACCCCCCACCCAATCCGGCCCTTAGAGTCTTTAACTTCCTCAGAAGAACAAAACACCAAGAGATGCAGTTTTTTTCACCGACATTAAGGACCTCATTATGCATTGCCCTGGGTGACCGTTCCCCAACAAGTATTGCACAAGCACACACCCCGCGGGCAATTTTCACTGTACCAAAGTACGCCCTGGGGTCAGCTTTCTAATTGCCACCATCTACTCCCAACCACCCCTTGCTGCCTGGGATGACACCTATCATAAATAGTAGGGAGCGTGCATAGGCTCGTGCATTGCACCTGTACCTGGCGACCTATATCTTGCACATTCGGATAGGATTTCACAACAAGGTTACATGACACAAAGTATGCGAGCGTTTAGATACGTAGACGATTTCGTACTTTTTTAGCGCACGATGAAGTCAGCGGGCTGAGCTAAGGGACACGTCCTTCGCACGCAAGACCGTACGAGTCCCCAGAGATCACCCACGAGCCGCCAGCCGAAGGATCCCTAAGAGCCTTGACTGACCGGCGGCGCCACCCCACCACGTCCGTCGGCTCCATGAACCTAGGCAACCACTCTCCCCTTTCAACCTGCGCACTAACCGCAAGATGTATAGTGCGATTGCGTCTTTGGCAGCTCAATCCCAAAGTCGCCCACATTCCATACAAAGAGTTTCGGACGGCAATAGCGAGATTGAAGTCCGGCAGGGCACCCCGCTTCTATTGGCAAGCTGTGCGGTTTAGCTATTTCAAGAATGAAGTAAGCGAACCGCGCCAACAACATACAGCGATAGACAAATTCAGTCATCGTCCCGTACATCCACAGTTTTTCCCACGGCCTTTGCGAAATAGCTACCTGCGTCAACGTTGACATTTGCTTTCAGCACCCAATAAATTGCCCAGCTTTGTAACGTCACCACACCTCACCCCAATTTGGCTGCCCATAGCATAGGACCAACTTTGCGCCTTCGCGTGAGGGAAGCCGTCTATTTCTTTCCCCTTCTGGCGGAAGCATAGCACGCCGGGACAACTGGCGACGTTCAATGACCGCCGAGAATACAGCAATAATATCGCAAACGCCAACTTCGCCACTTGGGGATACACTGTCGGAGTCATGGGTGCGTTTGCCATTTCAACAGCACCGCGGTTGGGCAAGGCAACCACCAACAGGAATTATCGGCGCCGAGACTACTATACGACCAGAGGCCATGTTAGCACGCCGTCGTGATAACATTATCATGAAAGAGATTAATTATCAGCCGCAATTAGCTTGTTAACGGAATTTTCACTCATATTTCGCCCTTTCATTTCCGTAACGTCCCAACCGAAGAAGCAGTAATGAAGAAACATCACTTAGTCATTAAAGTCGTTGTGCGAGCGCCGTGCGAGACGTGCGTTCTCAAGTGAATGCTTCGAGTAATAGTTTCTTCGAGGCGGTAAACGTCGACAACCATACCAACCAACTCGCCCAATTCGAAGTCTTCACATCAAATTAAGGGCTCAGCCTTCGGGCTTAATGATATCTCGAACCTTCTCGGGTAGCGCATTAATGTAATAGCACAGCACATATTGTATGCTTCAGAACCCAAATAGGTTTCCGCTTAAAACCACTATCGCAACAGGGGCTATGTCGCTTTGTTCTGGTTCAGGGCCTATTTTAAAAATTTCATTAGTCCGGGAGCACAGTTGCCACTCATTTTCAAGGTACTAGCTTTTTTAATCCCCAGAGGCATTAATTGAGAATATTATGTCGCCCAAAAACACCAAATCAACAACGCTGCAACTATACATCGGCGAAGATTTATCATTTCTCGAAATCGCTATCGGGGGGCCGACAGGTTTTTGCTCTGTTTGCTTATCGGAGTTTATTTCTCCGGCTCCCGGCCGCCCCCGTGAGATAGTGCGTGGCCGCCGGGCCTAGATGCGCCCGATAATAAACCGAACCTAAACCCGTCGAATTTTGCGCGCGGTTTTCAGAGCTGCAAATGCTTCGCGTGCCTTCTATCGTTCCAATTTATTGATTTAGTTATTTTCCGACGACGCTGAAAGTACTTTCTGTGCCGAATTATGCCCTTAACACAATATCAAAAGTTAATTACGCAAAAAATACCGAATAATTATCCTGACCTTAATTCATTTCCAATAGGCTCCGGACCAGGAATAAAACGACACAAGCTCTCTTTTTGTTGCGACGAGTAGTTTTCGTAGGAGCGATTTGGCCCGAGTTCTCTGAAACACCCCGGTATATGCTCTGTTTCGTGCCGCGGGGCACAGGCCTGCGCAAATGTCAACCAGTATCAAAGAGAACCTGGCGACCCTTGCAGAAATTGAAAGCAGCAGCTTCCCCAGCATTTGCCTGGGTCAATTCAGTAATCACACCAAATCCTTGGGGCAAAAGTCAACGTAACTGCATTTATTCTGTATTATGCAGCGATTATGGCAGGGGCATGGCGAGCTTTCTCTCCACTCGTAACCTGTCCAGTTCCATGACGTCACTGCCGGTGCATCCTGAGTCAGCCTATTGCGAGCAGGCCATCGGACCTCGCTGATGATGTCACTTTGGCTAGCCTCATCTCCATTACCTTTAAATTTTAACTAACGACTACGACGTCGCTAGCAAATAGATTACCAGAATCCTCGACGACCGCCTCCTTTGGCTGGGCTTTCATGACTCCATGGACTGGGAAGCGAGGCTCATTGACAGCGTTCCAGCGCAACCCTACCTGGCGACATGAGCCGCTTCAGCATATCCAGTTCACCCCAGCAGCCAAACACCTGCATCCCAGCTACATTGCTAGACTGAGGCGACCAAAGGCAGTTCAGATTGTGTTTACCCATTTATAAATGTCCAAGCAAGTCTGTCAATTAGCCCATCCGGAGGCTTTCGTGAGATGGTCACGAGAGCCAGCAGCTGGTTCTGCAGCTCACTGTCAGGCTGTCCTCTCCGCACAGTGCCACTTTCATGAGCTCCACTGAAGAAAAGAACAGTGGAATAATGATGGCCAGCACGTAGGAACTAATCAGCACTTCCCAGCAGCTGATGCCACAGACAAGGCCCGGAATGCGTCTCTGCATTCCCTTAGCATTCTATACCCACCCACGCACAAAGCGGGCCCCCAAGCGATGATTAATGACGTTTACAGTAGCCGGTATGTCCTGCTGTCGGATGAGACTACTCCCTGGCGGTTGGTTGTGGCTGACTTCCGGGGGGGCCGCGAGCTAAAGGCAAGCGTCACTTCCGGTAACATATAAAACTCGGGTCACAAAGCTTCTGGTGAATCAAGCTGAGGGATATTTCACCCCGCAGCCAGAAATTCACCTCAACAGCTACATGATGCTCAAAATCTGCAAAAATTCCATGGAAAAGTCCATTCGTGTTAACTAGCAAGGCATAGAGACACCCCCCCACCACTTAAAACCATTCATTGCAGCCGCCACAAGCAGCAGCAGTCCATTTTATACGTAAGTCATTCTTCCACATTTCTATAAATAAAATCGGCACCCCCGCATTCTCCCACACCTCCAGCCTTGCGAGATTACAGGCAGGCTGGCCGAGTTCCCGAGGCAGAAGTGTTTATGCGTCACACCACACGTGCCTTTGCAGACATTCGTACAAGGAAGGGCCGAATTTCCCTGATCGATGGTGATTAGGTGTACCTCAGACTTCCACGTCAATCTCCTCAACATTACCCTTGCTTTTTTCAGTCTACAGACACTCGGCACGCAGGCTGACTTGGGCACCATCATTAACAACTGCACGAACTACCTGCACAGACATGCGGGTAAAACACTGCGTACAGTGAGCAGCTAGGCCCTTAACGACCGCAATTAAAGCCAACTCATTGCGCCACGACCCCTGCGCAGCGTTGCCCACAGACGCACTTTCGGTACCTGTGTTACGCAACCCCACCTCGAGAAACGCAGGAAGAAGAAGGGTTTAACTCCCATAGAAGACGGTGGCAAGGAAGCTTGAAGGCCCCAACACACGGCGTCGTTCGGCACGGGCACGCGCACGGCGAAAGCGGGCAGCGACGCCAACTGCGCCAATAAACGACATACGGCGTCGAAAGCCGGCTTTAGCGGGACACCCTTTCACCCAGGCCGGAACGCGGTTCCGCACACGGGCGCACAGTCGAAACATACAACAGGCGCGGGTAACAGGAATCGCAAGCAGACGACACGTGGCACCCACCTGAAGAAATAAATATCCCTACAACCATTTTCTTCAACGACGCGTCCATTCACATGTTTCTATCAGTGATGATAAATAATGCAGCGGCACTGATATCAGAAAGTTTCGCACCGCCTTTGAGTCGAAAAGATCGCCTGTCAGCACGTCGGCTTTCGGCGCCAGATGCTCGCTCGTTGGCGTAGTTGGCGTTGCGACCAAGCCATGCCATTTTTGCCCCCGTGCGAATAGCGCCGTATTGCCTGAATAATTTTTGGCTTTCGCCGTATTTCCATGTAGCCAGCTTTTCTTCTTCATTTTTCCTCAGGCAGCTCTTCGCTTCTTTACACCATCTGCGCGCTAACGCCGCATAACGCCGCGTAGCGCGATAGTTAGCAAACCACTTAGCGGCATATTTAAGCAGCTCATGCACTGCCGATACACCCAGTACAGTTACCCATTCGTCATGCGTCCCATGGCAGGCCACGTTTCTAACGGCCACAATGGCTCTCTAATCCCACGCGCCACGACTTTGCGCCGCGCCGCCTATAGATGGCGCATTTCTGCAAATTTCCGGGCAGCATAAACTTCACCCTAAGTAAAAAGCGCGGTGTTGTTGTGCGCTTCAGCCCCACGGGAACAAACGCAGCAAGCTTCACCGGTCTTCAAACAATAATGGGCGCCGTTTCCTGGCACAGGGAGACAGACATGGCGTAGTAGTCGCGACGCCAACTGCCGCCGACGAACGCATCCGGCGCCGAGAGCTCGGCGTTTTAGCAGACCATCTTCAACTCAAGCGGCGCACGTTCCGCAGGGCACGGCAGTCGGTGAACAACAGCGCGGCACATAAAGGGAATCGCGCTGCACTACAGCACCACCAAAAGCACAACCCCACAACCATTTTTAACGATTACGTCTCCATTCAATGCCTTTATTGGGGCAGCAGCGACAAATAATGCATTGGCACCGACACGTAAAGTCGCGCCGCTTTTGAGTCGGGGGTATTCACCGCTGGGGACGCCGGCTTCCTGGCGCCGGACGCTCGCTCGTTGGCGGTAGCTGGTATCGCGACCGCTTGCGCGCATTCTGTTTCAGGCGAATGGCGTAGTATTGCTTTAAGACCGGTGGTCATACCCATAGAAACAGCCTTTTCTTTGCTTTTCCTCTGCGTTTGCACTTATTGGCAAAACGCAATATTCGCGGGCACGCCGCATAAGTCGTAGCGATAGGTCATAAACCGAATTTCATAGCAGATTTCATAGCCCGCTGCCTTTGCATTAATTTGGCAGCAACACACACACCATAACCACCGCAACCAAACGCGCACCAGCGTCGAAAGCAGCTGCTCAATCCCCGCTTTCGAAATATCTGATCCATCAAAGAGACATTAATGCCCACCGATTTAACGAAGTCAAAATATACGCAGTGAGCACAATCTACGCGCTCTGTCGCCACGGGCGGCTATCTCCACGACAGAAAGAGCATGGGGATAACCGGTAGAGCGGCACAGAGAGGAGTGATGAGGGGCATAAGAATCTAAAGAGCCAGAAGCGACATATCAAGAAATAATCCTCCGCATTAATGGAGCTTGCTTGTGAGAGCTATAGCACGCCGTTTCACTGCAGAGCTGAATACACAGGCGAAATAAGGGAGACGGGCAGGCTCTAACGACCGAAATTCGGCTCAACCCATCGCGCCACGACCTTGCGCAGCGCCGCCCATAGATGGCGTAGCATTTTCAGTAAATTTCCGTAAGAGCGAACTCTACCCGAGAAAAGGGTAAAGAAAGAAAAAGGCTTTAGCTCCCATGGAACGCAGCGACGCCAACCGGCTCCCCAAACGACACGGCGCCGCTCGCTCGGGGAGACAAGAGATGGCGCAACGAACGCCGCCTAACGAACGAGTATACGGCGCCGAGAGCCCGGCACTTTAGCAGACGATCCCTTCGACTCAGAAGCGGCTCGCGTTCCGCAGGCGGCGAATAGTCGCAGCAGCTTCAGAAATGAGCGGCCTCTATAACAAGGAATCCGCAGTTCCTTGTCTGCTAAACACGACGGCCTTCGGCGTCGCCTCGCTCGCTCGTTGGCGGCAGTTGGCGTCGCGACTGCTTGCGCCATCTCTCGCTCCCGTGCGAACGGCGCCGTGTTTTCAGACTGCGGGCGTCATGCTTCCATAGAGCTGTTTCTTTCTCTTTATTTCTATTTTAGCTTCACATGTTCTGAGCTGCGGGTGCGCCACCGACCTCCTAGAGTTGTGCCGTGTAATCGATGATAATTCAATGGTTCGACTCTCGCGCGTGGCGTGCGTGCTTCTACTTGCACCACGCCTGTGATACTTTCTTCAGCACCAGAAGACGCATGAATGACCCCTTAAACATCAGTAGTGACAATTTCGTCAGATGTTGCAATTTCGGCTATTGGTTCATGGCCTACGTTACTTGCAATATAGACAGTCATAGTTGATGAAGATTATGCATCTTTACCCACATTTATCGAAATAACCTCAAAGCCTCGCGAGAACGTCAAATAATGACCACAGTCCGCGCCCATCTAGTCTATATTCTGCCGATATACATGGATGTCTCAGTTGTACATTTCGCCTTTGGCTTCCATCTCGAATGTCGCAGTTTTCAGATACTTATCCGAGATCTGGCGAAAATTTGGCGTCAACAACGACGGAAAGAGGGCAGCGGTCGCGGCGCATGGCCGCCGCAGCCCAACTTTGGCCTTTCAGCATTAATGGCAAACAAACACAAAAATGCCCGTAATGCATGACCGAGCGTGTGCACAACCTAATGACATACGTGCTCCATACATTGGCTGGGACAGGTCGACGTTTGAACGATTGCACCCGCGAACATGACGCGGCAACATTTGACTCCAACCCCATCAGGACATCTGGCAGGGCACTGCAGTTGCCGCCTGTTGCTCCCAGTAATTTGATCGACTACAAAAATTTTGGCCAGAACCCCAGATAAAGTGTCCTAGAGAGCCAGACGAGGCATTTTGAGATCAAAGCCAAAGTCGCCAGGGTGTAACAAGCGACAGATCCATAACCCTACCAGCAAAAGAATGGCGAATTTCTGGCTAGAAGGCCACACCCGCTGCAAGTAACGACCGACGTTTTTCACGGCCATATAAGAGTAGGTTTTATCATTAAATGTTAGTTGCGAGTTCGCCAGTAGTTTACTGCAAACTTCTTGTCCCCTGGCCATCCTTTCGGCGCTATGTCTATGAGGATGAAGTTGTGCCTGCATTTCCCGAATCGACGCTGCCTTCTGCATCGGCTGCCAAGACAACTTAAAGTCCAAGAGATTGACCATGGCAAAATATACCTTTGGTAACTCTGACTAAGCGCTTGCAGTCAAAGTGTTGGCTTCACATCCAAAAACGCGAACGCCGGCCGGCACCTAGTAATGCGTAGCAACCAATGTGGCTTTTTCGTCTTATTCTCGGGCCCGATTTTGTTTTTTGAGTGCGTTTTTACCCATGTACCTGCGTTTCTTGTTTTTTCACTCGAACATATGCACGGGAGTATTTCTACCCCCACGAGCGACTATATACTCTCCCCCCTGCAATAACGCCTTCGGGCACCGCAGGAGTAACCTCCGAAAATAAAGAGATGCGAATGCGCCCGCATGCTTGGCAATCCCCAACTCAACTCCCCTCAACTGCAATCCTCGCACATAAAAAGATGCACTCTAGCAACTGCGCGGCTTAACACGCCTACACTCAAACTGAAACCGAGACCAAAGAAGTTCAGAACTATCTGGTGTGCTAACACAGAGCCAATAGCACTGCTTGCCTCCCCCAAGCTTTTATAGCCACAGAAGGTTGTGTCTAAGAAAACAGGTCGCTGTGTTTCGTTCTAACTCCAGAAGAGTAAATTGAAGGCTTTAGTAACAAACGCAAGCCATCGATATTGCATACTTTTTAAAATTATTTTGTAAAAAAAAGAAAAAAAAAACATTCACATCTTGTTTTTTTTGGGTGTGTTTGCGCAATTAACTCAGCTCCGCAAACGGCAGCTATTCTAACTCCGTCGTCAGACCAAACAGGAACCACCTGATCATGGACACCTACCAACTATCGTACCTACCAGAGTACCCATTCTCAGCTCTCAATGATTATCTCCAATTTAGAGTGGGCGTTTGTTTGGTATTTCTACAGTTTGTAATGTTTGTTTTTCTTTGGGAAACAAAATGTCAGATAAATCCAGCAGGGCCCTACGGAAGCAGTGCATGGGCCCTGTTTCACCTTTTACAAAACACCCTGTCTTGAATGGCAGTAGAGAAACGGTGGAGCCGATAAGCCTGCAGGCCCTTGCCGAGCTGATAGCTGCCATCCGTACTGGTAGCTCATCGGCACCTCCCTAGTCACCTGCAGTTTTTTCGTCATCACAGAGACTTCCTGCAACATCATGAATAAGACTCGACTGAGCATTCTGGAACGAAAGAACCAGAACTTGCTCACAGATCAACAAAGAACAAGTGCAACATTGCGCTTCTCTTGTCGTCGACAGTGCAAGAGACTCATGATGACACCAATGCATTAAACTCAACCAAATAAGAAGAATTAACTTCTGCATCAAGTAATTGCATTAAGAACAGTGTGCATGTGGAACTTAGATACCTACTGATACCTTAGAAAATTCCGGAACTTGAAACAAATTAACCACCACCTAGAAATAGCACAGCTCGCTTGATAGGCACATGCACAGCAATCAACAAGCCTTTTGACATGTTCTGTAGTGCTGGTACGACAAATCAAAAATCAACACCGGAGATGTGGTCCAATACTTTAAGGTAGTACAATGCGCAAGTTCATCCTGAAGCTACTGTTGATTCCATGCACCTAAGAGGTTTTAAGCTGGTTCGCGCTGTTGCAACCGACTATGACCAAGCTGAACAAAACAGTATTTTAAGTTACTTACGACTAACATTGCTGCTGCACAGCATGGTCATAAGCTGTCACAAGAGCCTTAAAGACTGGTTTTGTTGGACTCAGTCCCAGCTGGCAGCAACAGTGTGGACCAGCCTTTAGACTAAAATTGTACCCAGCATTGGGTCTTGGACATGGTTCCAAAGATATCGTAAGAGACTCCCTTCAACTTTAACAGAACCTCACTATTCAGTCGAAAGCTGGATCTCCCAGCTGGATCTCCCTTGATTTGAATGTGTCTTCACTGCTAAAGCGAGAGCGCCTGGCAGGTGTGCGAGTTTTCATGTAAACTCTCCACTATATAAGCGAGCATCTGCCAGGTGTGCGATTTTCCACTGCAACCTTCGTACCAATACACATTCTATACCAGATCGAGTATTTTAATCAAATCATTCAACCCTCTTTCCCAGTGGCGGGTCACAAAGGGGGGGGGGGGCGGACCGCCTCGGCGTGCAGCGACCTGGGGGCGTCGCGGCGGGCGACGAGCGGAGGGGTGGGGGCAACGAACGGAGGGTGTAGCCGCGGTCACGCCCCGTGCGCCGCTGACCCTAGTGACGCCACTGCTCCTTCCTCAGCCATGTAAACTATGTGTGCACCCCCGGGTTCTGGAAGTCACAAATATGACCGGGGTAAATTAAAACGCCACTAAGGCAAACAATAATAATCTTCATTATCTTTATTATTAGACATATATGCAGGGGCGCGTAGGGAGAAACAACGGAACGACGAGCTTAACAGGGTCCTGTCAACACTTTAAGCGGCTCTGGGCCTGCGCGCCTACCACCGACTACACGCACGGCAGACCGGCGCGGAGCAAACGCCGTACGCGAGCGCCACGACGCCCAGCTGGGAGCGTGTTCTAACAACCAGCTGCAACCCGCTAAACGCCAGCGCCTAAACCGCGCCATCCCTGCTGACGCGGCGGGTAGAAAAGCCTGAGCGCGCTGACTGAGAGAATCGCTGTCGCTAGCGTGAGAAGGACGAGACGACAGGTCGAAGTAAACCATCCAATTCTTCACGCGTGTCACCGTCCCGAACACGGCATCCAAGGCTCCAAGATTGGCATCTAAGCCGTTTCACAGCACAGATCAGTTTAACGCGGCCGACAGCAACGCGAACTTTCGAAACAATCTGACCACGCGTTTCTGCAGTGCTCCGGTATCGCAGAACATTCACGGGATTTTCAAGATAGCGGCTAGCATTTACGCAAGGTTTAAACGAACAGCCCCGACAAGTGATAGCGATCGTTTACGCGATGCGGTTTCGGGCCAGCGACACGAAATCGCGCGAGACCGCCAGCGCCGAAAAAGTTAATATCATCCGAATGACGGTGGCAACGTGAGCTACGGTGTTCGGAAGATCGTCCAGCATAGTAGACACACTCGGAATGCGCCATGAATACGAAGTGCCTAGCGTTACGTCCGACGTGAACCCAAGCTAGCGTCCGAATCTCGCCTTCCTCGGTTCACGGGGGGGAGAGGAGAGGGCGGGGGGGGGGGGGGGAGGGCTAGGTATACGCGTTTCAGTGCTCCGTCTCCGGACGTAACGCTAGCCACAGCGTTATGAATTGGGATGCCGCGAACTTTTTCGAACCGAAGTTTCGATGATCGAATCAAGCGGTTCGAAAGGTTCGAAAGATTTCGAATTTTCGAACTTTCTATATCGTAAAATTCGACGGAAGTCGAATTTTCGAACTTGTTAAACTAAGAAGTTCGACGCTTTTCGAACCGTCGAACTTATTACGCTAAAAAATTCGATCCCTTTCGAACTTTCGAACTTATTACGCTGCAAAATTCGATGCTTGTCGAACTTTCGAACATGACAGACCAAAAATTCGATGATTTTCGAACTTTCGAATTTCTTGCACTAAAAAGTTCGAAGCTTTTCGAACTTTCGAACTTCCTACGCCAAGGAATTCGATAATTTTCGAACTTTCGAACTTATTTATCGAGAGAATTCGTAAAGTTTCGAACTATCGAATCCTGAAAAATCAAAAGTTCGACGAACTTCGAACTTTTAGGGTAAAAGTTCGACGTTCGTCGAACTTCGAAAGACCGGCGGACGGTTTCATTTGAATTCAAGTAGTGAGGTACATTCGTAATTTTTTTTCTCTCGAATTTTTACATGCCGTGCTGCGTTCCTTACGAAAGACAATGCCGTTTATTACAATGTTCTGGCACGCTCAGTTTTAAAGAAATAAATTCCCGAAGGGGCGAGGAAGGACGACGGGTTTTTGACGATTGTCGTTTGTGCCATATTTGAAGCGGGCTAAAGCCGAAGCTATTTACGGTTGAGATGTTAAACGTTTTAAGAATGATCTATGTATAGCTTAGGTAAGTGTCGTCTTAAGATGTGATTATTGTTACTCAAGATGAGTTTCGAAGAAATATCCAAACATGTATCTACGGGCAATTATGCTCTAAACTTGGTATTTTGTTTTTCGTCTAAGTTGCTTGAGGTATCGCATTTAAATTAACACCACAGACAGTACATCTGTAACATATCATTGCCATCTGCAGAATACAAAATAATGTATTTATTGTTTTTTTCACGTTGAGGAATAATATTAACTCATGGGGAAGATTTCTAATATTAATCAAATTCAACACGTCATTAATTTTTTTTTTTTTGGCTTTACGTTTTTGGGAAGTGTTTTTTTTTAGCCTGTACACATTTGAGTAGGAGAAACTTGTTTCGAAGTTCTGAGCTTCTGAATATGCAAGAATACAACACTTCCGGCGGGATTTTTATAGTTTCTTTCTTTTTTTCTCCAGCTTTTTATCTCCGCATTTATTGTTATGTTTATCTTTCTTTTACCAATGGCACAGTTATTGAGGTCGAAAAGACATAGCTTTGAACTTCGGAACCTCTAAGCATGTGACAAGTAGTGCCTTCTGACAACGAGTTTCCGACAATGACCACCTACGGCGTCTACGCGATCTTTTATGCAGTGAAGAGCGACAGTAGTTATACATACACATAAATAATTTCAGATTAAAATAAGCTCGACCACGCCCTCTTTCCCCGTATTGTTTTCTTTTACAGTCCGAAATATCTGGAAGGAGGCGAAGGGGGCTAGAGCACCCCCTCCCCCCGTTTTTTCCTCTTCCGACGCCACTTGTATGGTAGAACGCTCCTCGACCTCCAGTTGTGTCGGCTTCTGTGCTTTTTGCGGGGCGTTTCCTCCGTCCCGGAAAATAAACCTCCAGGACAATTACAAACTTAACTAACTGTATGCCAGCGTCACTCGGGCGGCGTTCGATTGGATTACTACCAGCGTGCAAGGGGTGGGGAGGTAGTTTGCCAAGTCGCTTCAAGGTTTTTCTGAGCCTCAACCTCCTGCCCGCCCCTGGCCGTTTCGAACTGGGTGAGTATCGTAAAACAGTGCGTTCGTGTGATCACTACTGCGCAATGCACGTTAAAGACCCCCCCCCCCTGGGCTGGTGGTCAAAATTACTGATCTATGGTCACACGTCACTCTGCACTGGCAAATATTCCAGCACATCCGGGACACTCGTCGTCTCATTTAATTGCCTGACCAACTTCGCGGAGTCTAAATATCACACCCTAACTTTTCTAAACCTGATTTCGTGAAAACCAGTGAGTCGTGAAAACGTTATTTCAAACTGAAACTGTGGAGGAACATTAAAACCGGACTTCGAACGTTGAAATCTTGGACTTGAAAAAAATTCAAAATCTTCGAAGTTTTTTTTTAAATTAGCTTTAAATGGAGAATCGAAACTTTCGAACTTTTCGAACTTTATGTAGAAAGAAATTCGAAATCTTCGAATTGTTCGAACTTTATGTCTATAAAAATTCGAAGCGTTCGAATTTTTCGAATTTTATATCCAAAGAATTTCGAAATCTTCGAATTTTTCGAACTTCAGATCCCAAGAAATTCAAATTTTTCGAATATCTCGAATTTTTAAGTTAGGAAAGTTCGAAATCTTCGAATTTATCGAACCTCAAGTAAAAGAATATTCGAAATATTCGAACCCGAAATTTTAGAAACCGTGAAAGCTTCGAACTTTTCGAATTCGAAACTCTACTGTGATCGAAAGTTACGAATTTTTCGAATTCGAACCTCGGTCGGTACGAAAATATCGAAATTTTTCGAATGCGAACCTCAGTTCGCTTCGAAAATATCGAAACCTTTCGAAATCGAACCTTGGGTGGTTCGCGACATCCCTAGAATCTATTGTAGACACCGTGTACTTCAGTGTTGCGGAAATCTCCAGGATCACTCTAAAGTTGGCCTTGAGTTATAAACTGCAACATAAACACTCTACTAAAGAAAACGGTTATATAAACACGTGCTCAGCACGAACCCTCTCATGTGAAAATAATCATCGACCACCGTGATGCATCATTGCATCAATGAATTCTACTTTAGTGTGTCCTAACATATTATTATTGTAATTTTAAAACACCATATATAATAGTTTTTTGCATGCCTCTATAAAGCGTTTAGCTTACAATGAACTACTGCCAAAGCTACGAGCCACCAGGTTCAATCACGAAACAAAAAGAACCCACGTGGTGTATTGCTACGACGTGTGTATCAGTCCACCAAGTTTCAAGACACATATTAGTACGTACATCGCAGCAGCGAGTCACGTGGTGTCTACATGGCTCGTGATGGGACGTCGGTGAAGCGAAGTGCAGCGCGTGGGGTCGAGACGTGTTCAAGTTAAGTGTTCACAACTTATTTCTGCATTTGCTAACACATTAAATATTAAAACCAAAGCCAGAAGACAAGCTCGAAAGGGCGGAACATTCCTAATCAAAATCTTCAGGTATCTGTTATTTTATTGCCCTTTTTACGTATTAATTTTTCTTTCCTTAGATCAACATATTTTATTTTATGTTTTCGCAGTCATGGAAATAAGTTTTAAAACATATTTAAGATATTTAATCATAAAAGCACCGTCTATAAGGCTTATAATGTTCAAATTATTTCGAGTTCTTACTTCTCATCAGGCGTGAATGCGGAAAGAAAAGGGGTAAGATCCTGAGCATCTGGTTATCGATCAGTCGGTGTTAAACGTAAGCAAAAAAGAAACTATACATTTAATTGAAGATGGTGTTCATTGATGATCACTTTAATTTTGTATTTCATAGAAACCATGCAAAGTCACGAATATGTATTCAGTCGGAGACCTTTGAAGATAATACACTTCTTTTCCAAGCTTGTACCTTATCAATGTTGAAGAAGGAAGGAGGGAGGAAAAAACATTTTCCGTCGCAAGTGAGCAAAGCTCTGAGTTTCATCAAAACTGCGGTCTTTCCTGTTTACATTGGGTTTAAAATTCTTGCATCTGCACACGCCCGCACCTGTCGTTCTGCAAAGCGGCTCCCAACGAGGTCGATAAAATAAACGTCCAGTGTGTAAATATTGACGGTGCCGCCGAAGCCGTTAATTCTTCGCGCGCCACATAGTGCCCCGTGTTTCATGCTCGGCGCTTTACCGATGAAACAAAAAAGACGCAAACAAAATACGTGCATTGTTAAGAACTGTTGACAAGATTTATAATATTTGCGAAACTAATCTCACCGGCTTACCCGGCCAAACTGTGTCGCATCTACAACCCATGAGGGGAATGACCCGGCGCGTACCTGGGGATTATGGTTGCTCATGCGCAACGAAGTGCCGGCTTATCCTGTCGTAGTAATCGGCTCTCGTCAGATTCTGCTCGGCTTAATATATCTCCCAATCTCGAAATTCGTTAACGGGGGGTATACCGAATGGAACGAGCTCTCTCAATCAAACGAGCCTGGAGCATGCGACACGCAGTTGTTTTTTTTTCGGCCGTTGTGCTCGTGTGTGTATACCTGAGCCTCTTCATTATTCCGCATTAGGCATGTACGTGTTGGGATAAAAAAGATTATAGATGTGCTTATGTATTCTAGCCGTCTATTTACGCGTGAATTCCAACCCTTGCTCGTTTGGATCCGGATGAGCATCATACCGGCGTGTGGTCAGGTATACATACGAAGTTTTCGTAGTCCTTGAGTCTCCCTCCGCCACATTTTTTGCAACAAAGACCTGGCTACTGCACCGTGTGCTTTACCTGCAGAGTTCCGAATCTACTAGCGGGTTGCGGGGAGCGTTGCGAGACGGCAGGAGCGATGTACGAAAATTGCCCCCTACTGCCACACCTGCGTGACGTCCGTTAAAGACCGCAGGCTAGTTGCGGTACTGGACTGGCTAAATCACTCATCTACAGTGGATCCAGACACATCATTAAAATTAACTACCGTCTGTCTAAACGTATGCACAATACAATCAGTTTAGTATTTACGTATATAACGTGGCATAAGTACCTACCTGCGAACACGAGTGAACTATGTTTGGTTAGTGAGCGACGAACATGAAAACATGAACTACAAATACCAAATGTAGTCAATCTTTTCCAAAAAATTAAACACATGTTTTGAAGCAATGAGTTTCCAAACCTTGGTCCGCGTGCCAGATCGGGTCCACAAAGTCCTTCCCACAGGCCCGCGGCTGGCCGTGGTCATTACAGTGACGCCCGGCCCGTTTTCCATTTCCAGCAGGCCCGCCAGCACAGAAATGGGAGCGTGTAAACAAACGGCGACAGGACGCTCACCAAACGCTTCGTACCTATTCTGGTGCTTATCCCGCTGATAGTTTTGTGTCCTATTTATCGCACATCGCCATCACCGGTATCTTCATTCTTAGCCCCCGTTTAACGTCTGTGTAAATACGTTAAAATTATTTTGTGTTCTCATCTATATTGTGCTTAGTGTCTTGTGTCATATGCATCGCGTACTGACATCATCAGTCCGAGCCTTCTTGTTAGTCTTCTGCCTTGTGCGAATACCACAGAGTTCTTATAGACCTTTCCATCGCTTATTGCCCGGGCGAAAAATGCTGAATCACGGAGCTGTGGACCCGTTTATAACGAACAGCAGGAAACTCTACGATCAGTTCGATATGGCAAGTAGTTCGATATAGCAAAAATCATTTACAATGAACTTCCACGATGCGTTCGTTGAAAGCATAGAGCTTCTCTTTCTTTGTCATCTTTTCGCTTCCGCCTTGTAACAACACGCTGCAATTTTTTTTTTTGCATGCGTGCAGATTTTTTAAATTTAGCTTATCTCCTCTTCTCAATCGCTTCTCTTCCTGGGCAACCGCTTTAGGATAAAAAGTTTTATTTTCTGTGCGTGCTTGCAGAGTTTGTTTTAGCTTTCTCCCCTTCTGAATCGCTTCTCTTCGTTCAATTTTGTTCGCGGCTTGAGCTTTTGGAATTTTCTTTCTTTCCTACTTTTTGGGGGGGGGGGGGGGGGGGACAGGCTAGAAGACGATTGTTTGCGCGTTTTTGGAAGCCTTCCCCGGGGGAAAAAGTTCGATATAGCCAATGTATTGTTCGTTATAAAAAGTACTTTTGACATTAATTTTTATTTAAATTTTCCGTGAGTTCGATATCGACAATAATTCGCTGTACGTGGGTTCGTTCTAAACGGGTTTCACTGTATACCGCACAGCAGAGCTACAGCGCATGCTCAGAAGGCATTCCACAGCCCAGCAGACAAAGATGGCAGCGCGCAGAAGGCGATTTTTTGAGAGTTCTTCACGGTTTGGTTTATGGCCGGTGAATTTTCTTGGCTACAAATTCGTGTCAATGTCTCAGTCAGCTAGATATTGAACTGTACTATTACTTGCAAGTCTTGTTGTTCCCATGTATGTTTTTTATAAACACCTTGAGTTCTTTCGTACTCCTGAACTTCCCTATTGAAATGCTTATCTAGGACTGTTCATTTTGAGTTCTTTCTTTTTGATTTATATTAAAAGAAATTTATATAAACGAAACTATCATGTGGTTATGTCAACTCGAGTGCCTCAAGAGGCAAGTTTCTTATTTCCGCAAGCGCTTACAAGGTCGTCCTGCCCGAAGCAGGTTGTATATTATATTTGGCACGTCAATTTTATTTTTAACGTTTTGTATAGACTCGTTTGCTCGAGTATATCATTTTAAACCAATCCCAACGATGCAGATTGCCTTGGAGTCTCAGTATCCAAGATAAATGTACCTTTGAGTGATGGTACGTGCGTCAATCGTACGGGCATTAGGCAAGGGGATGGAAGCTGGAAAATATTA
The DNA here is from genome assembly GCA_037355805.1 of Ixodes ricinus. NCBI lineage: Eukaryota > Metazoa > Arthropoda > Arachnida > Ixodida > Ixodidae > Ixodes > Ixodes ricinus. The sequence continues at coordinate 18,269 of JAZHYW010014106.1, forward strand.
ATATGTAAAACCAAACAAACATTGACACTAAAACCGTCCCTATTGAAAATTCCATCAAGATACGTAATTTGGGACACTGACTGCCAGTCAGCAGCCCTGGTGGAACGTGCCCTGATGGTCCATCAGATGGCGTCTGACTGCCAGTCAGCAGCCCTGGTGGAACGTGCCCTGATGGTCCATCAGATGACGTCTGACTGCCACTGATGGAATGTCCCAAATTACGTATGTGGTGGTCTTTGATGGAATGTACCTTCCAAATTTGCGTTTTTCAGGTAAAAGGGACCTGTACGAAAATGTCAGAAACAGGCCGGAATGAAAAATTCCGGTTCCGCCTAGACCGAAAATTGGGGCACCAGTTCGTATCCACCCTGAAACCGCGCATTTCCAGCCCCAATTTTAGACCCAGGCGGTGCACCGCCGGAATTCCCGCTGCGCTCACCACTGGACTCTACAAAAGAATTTGGTGCTATGCCCTTAGCCGTTACAGCCGAGAGATCGTCGCGATTTCAGACCCAGGCGGACTGGGTCTGAAATTACGACGATCTCTCGTTTGTAACGGCTAAGAGCATAGCACGAAATACTTCTGTAGAGTCCAGTGGTGAGCGCAGCGGTAATTCCGGCGGCGAACACGGTCGTCCAGGCGTCGTCACCAAACACGGTGCACGGAACACACACACAGCACGCACAAGCACAGTATCCAGTGTTGAGTGCATCGGGAAGTTCCGGCGGGCAAGCGGTATCCGAGTTGTCCAAATATTGTCACCAAGCACACCAGCGCATCCAGATGCCGAGCCAAACTGCAATGGGTCGGCAGATTCGCACTATATAAAGATTCAGCGCCGAGATAAGTGTGCATGGGCCTCCTGCGCTGGAGCTTTGAGCGTATCGTGGCGCCCTCCGGTGCCGGGCAATAAAACGTCTGAGTAGTACAAGCCCCCGCGCGGCGCCGCCGGCGCCGCGGCCCCGTACGCGTAGTAGCAAAGCAGTTCGGGTGGCTTTCACGTCTGTGCGCTGCTGTTAATTGTGCGTTGCGTTCGCGTGGTTACGATTCAAAATATGTCACCCGTAATCGTCACCGCACAACGTTACCGCGGGGACCCGAGCTCGCCCCAAGCTAGTTCCTCCATCGTCCAAGCACGTCGAAACCGGGAGCAACATGCGCGGCCTCGATGGGTTCCGTTCGCCGTCGCCGTCGGCGGTACTGTTGCGTCGTCAACTGTCAAGAACGGGATCAACCCCGGAGTGAAGTTCTACAGATTCCCATTGAAACCGTGCAAAGTCGAGCGAAGGGAACGATACTAGCCGCCCAGCGCACTAAGTAAGCGATACAATTTTTTTTTCGCCCTCCAGGTTGTTCTGCAAAGGCACGGCCACTCGATCAAGCGGCCGTGGCATGCATCGAAACGTGCGTCATGCGAATTTTACGCAATCTGATTGAACTATACCACTATACTTCGTTTCAGCTTAGGTCCAGACGCAGCCGATGCTACAAGCGCGAGCTGCGGGCTTTCGGTGTCCCTGTCAAGCACGCGCGCTTGTGCATGCAAGCACTGTTCAGGGCCACATGCTCGCGTTTGTAGCGTCGGAAACGAATTATACATCGAGCATACTTGCGCACCTACGCACCAGAGAAAGCAACAAGCATGTGCTGGAGGCGGAGCTCCTACTGCTGATCTTACGTTGCGTGAAGCATACATCGCAGATGTGCAAGAAAAGCTGCGAGAGCTCGAGAGGCAGCGTGCATTCCTTCGTTTTTCTCCTGCCCCCGGGTGGTTGGCTAGCAGACGCACAATATTTACGGGCTTTGGCCTTTCTGTTCTAGCCGAGCAAGCCACTTGGGGTTAAACTTCTTTGCAAATAAAGATTATTATTATTATTGTGCTCGATGCCGCGCTTGCCTCCCTCACTTATTTATTTATTTACGTGTGCGAGTGTGTGCGTGTGTCTTGTATGGTGCCAAAGACCTACGAGTACGGGCCACTGGCCTTTTGTCGTGACCAAACTGTCCTCAAGAGTTAAATAAAGAAATATCAATATCAACAATGTGCTCGGCCGACAGGCAGCCGGTCGACGCTCGATCGCTTGCGTCTGCTTTCGCGCATTTTCGAGGTTGGTCATCAGCTGATAGCGTTGGCTGTACGGAGGGGCTGCAGTTTTGGAGTTTTTACTTACAAGGTGCGTTAACGTATCTCGTAATGCTCACCTCAAGCTCGATATCATAAGAAGCTCGCTGTTTTTGCGAGTGGCGTCACGCCGACACCAAATTGGCGGCTTCTTGTACAGCGTAGACGTAGCTTGCGTCGCTGAGTTTATTCTCTTTGCGAAGTGTTGACGAACGAAAGCAGCGTTCCACGTTAGAAATTGGCTCGATTCCTTGCCATAAGAAAATCGCACGGAAGGAATTCATAACGCCGGCGCCGCCGGCTAACGTTTGCACGCGGGACAAATTGGAATGCGCAAGTTTGTACTACCCAATACCTATAAACAAATCGTAGGGGGCGCTGCCAGCAGAGCTTTTTCTGCGGCGCCCTCCTCAGAGCAAAGCAAGGAGGCCTATCCACCCAGGCCAACGATAGGCGCGTCAGTATCCGTGCGCCCGCAGCGCGAACGTCGCCGCCGGGCGAGCGCCGGCCGGCAGACCGACGCGAGCGCAGAACCTAAACTCTCGAAGCGCTGCCGCCCACTGCAACAGACAATGCAAGGCGCGTGTCGTCACCAAACACGGTGCACGGAACACACACACAGCACGCACAAGCACAGTATCCAGTGTTGAGTGCATCGGGAAGTTCCGGCGGGCAAGCGGTATCCGAGTTGTCCAAGTATTGTCACCAAGCACACCAGCGCATCCAGATGCCGAGCCAAACTGCAATGGGTCGGCAGCCTTTCGGACTCGGGGTCCGGTCGCGATCGGCGAGGTCTGGCGCGGCGAAGCGCGGAGGCGTCCTCAAAGCGTGCGCACACACGTCGCCTCTGGTCCAGAGTGACCCGGCGGCCCGGCCTGGAGCACTAAACGCTTGGGTTCTGATGTTTCTTCCGTCTCGTAACTTCTTCCACAGCACCGAAGACAGCGGGCACGATCTTTACGTTCACTGAACGCGTCGAAATGCCTCCACGTGCGACGAACCGGAAAACGTGGTGCGGCTGGTGCCGGAACCCGAACTGCATAACTTCGAGCTTTGACACGGCGTGGCGCCACCTTCTAGTCCGCATTCATGTAAACGTTGCCGCGTCGGCTTCGTTCGAAGAACGAGTGGAGTCGATGCGCTGAAGTCGCTTTCATGTAAACGAGGCTATAGTCGGAACTCACGACAGACTGGGTCTTGTCGAGGAGAAATTCTACTAAAACATAAGACATTGTAGAGCCCGGGCTGGATCGACAGGGTGGCACAAGCGCGCAAACAAAACGAGTTGAGAGCGATCGTTCATGGAAGCTCGGCGAAGCTTCTATGGGCGAAGCGAAAGTGGCGAAAGTAGAAAGTGGCGCGTTTGGCGTGCTCGGCATGTTCGGCGTTTCGGCGGGCTTCTGATCAGGGTTGTCGGGTGCCCTGCTTGTCATATCTCTAACATCAGCGGTTTTATGGGCTCACGTTCCGAAATCGTTTTCTCGTGCATAGATTATTTTTCGTATTCATAGATTTGACGAAATAGTGGTATCCGAACGAACTTTACGTCCTTTGACCGTACGTCTGTCTGCACGTCAAAGCTTTTTGACGTACAGTCAGAGACAATCGATGTACAGTCAGAATCGCCACCAAGAAATCTTGACGGCATTTCGCGGCGGCCGACTGCCACCAGGAAACCATCAGAAAGCCGACAAGCGGAGTCTGACTGGAGTTTGACTGTCGGTCAGAGTAACTTGTTGGCCAATCAGACGTGCTTGACGTACAATCAGGCACAGACAGGTGTCCACTAGAAAACATCGACTGCCAGACAGCGTTACATTGATGGATTTTTCCTTCGGGGTGCGACGCATTAAACTATATGTGATGGTTTCATGTATACACAGTTAGCACAACACATAATTTTTTTATTTAAAAGCAACGGACTACAAATCAGTGCTATACAGGGTGTCCCAAATAACCTGCACCAAACTTTAAGAAAAAAAAAGAGCTCACTTTGAGAGTGAAAACAACTGTAATTTGTCAGCAAGCATCTTACAAAAGTGCACGATTTTTTAATGCGTTAGCATTAGTACCCATATGACGGGGAAAAGCTTACGGCATCCTTCTGTGTACAAAACAGTGAAAAGGAAAGCGGGCTGCGTAAAGAGGAGGAGAGCAGTGAAGGGCAAAGGCGAGAGAGAGGCGACGTCACGGGGCGGAAGCCAATGCGCTCGCAAATGCTGCTGGGGCAAGTTTCATTCATTCATTTGTTTATTTTCTGTGCTTATGAACAGCTTGACGCCTTGGTAATGATGCACAGCAAAATGTTCACAGGTTAGTTACAGAAGTCTTATAAGTTACGAAATTTGGGTTAAAAGCATCAATATCTGCTCCCCTGAGGCTATTGTAGAACTGTTGAATACGGGTCATGGGACTGGTTTGGAAGATGTGATTAACATGGAAAGTCGGAGAAACCCGCAAACTCGACTCGTTCGAAAAGTTTGAACTTGCAAGTGTATGGAGCAGGTATGGCCTGGTTTGTGCTACAAAATGGAGTGTGAAGCACGTACTAGCGCTGGTCCTTGTAGGCGGCAAAAAAAGACGAATTGTGAACGAAGGAGACTGGCTGAAGAAACTGGTGAACAGTGAAAGCAGCGTCAGGCAGCGCATGCCGCTGGCGTTTCCCGAGGGTCATGCAAACGCATTCCCTAAGGATCCACCGATGGATCATGCTTTTTTCAATGCGCCTAGTTATTTCATTTATTAACAGAATCTGAATTTTTAAAGCTTATTAAGGGCCGAGGTGTGAACTAGAAAGTTCTAGAGTACATTTAGAAACACTCAATTAAGGTGTTTGCTTCATGATACGCTTTGCGCTCTTCTTTTAATCAGCCTAAAAAAACAACGCGGCGAACTGCATCTTACAAAATAATACCTGTTACAACGCACTCGTGCGTCGCGTTTTCACGTGCTATTTTTTATATTTCGCGGCTCTCCTTTTAAGCTAATTAAAATAAGTGCGCAAATCGTGTTTCTCAATGCACTCTAAAAACCTTTCAATTCGCACCTCGGCTCTTAAATTGATAATTAAAACATTAGCTAATTAGTCTTAAAAATAAAAAAGCCAGGAGTATTAAGAACATTCGTGCACATTTGTAAGATGCTTGCTAACAACGTACTGTTAGTCTCTCCCACCGAGTGCTCGTTTTTGTTTTTAAAGTTTGGTGCAAGCGATCTGGGCACGGGGCATAAAACAACGCAACTGCTCAGCATGTTCAACTACAGAGGTCTGGACACAGTCGACGAAGCTACGCGAGCTCCTGGTGCGTTGTTTTTCTTTTATAAGTGGTTTTGCTGGGCCTTTGTTTGCAAAACAGAATGCTTCTAGAAAAGAAGAAAAAACGTGACACTTAGAATAATATTATATACACTGCGATGATATCAGTCCTTGGAAAATCCAGTGGTAGAAATTACCGCAGTTGTTATATAACGAATAACATATAAACAATTTGTACTAAATTTAGAACGTCATGGGGTATGTGCACCCTTAAATGCGGTCATTACGAGTAAAGGCGTCAATGTTTTTCTTTTTTTAGAATCTGCAGAAAGGCCTTTAGATTTTAGTTACAAATATAATCGTTACCTTTTCGTTGTTGTCAATATAATCTAGAATTAATCCATGGTTGTATGCATAAACTCTAAAGTAGTGAGCATGTAATACCGTAAACATCGGTGTAAAAATATAAGAATACAATACACCAGGCGCTCGTATGCATTTTCCCACACGCATCTTTTTTTCTTATTTTTTTAAACAAATCTAACGTATAAAGGGTGTTTCAGCAAAGACAATACATTTTTAATTGTGTGGTTGAGAAAACATTAATTTCGGAAACAAACTGCCAATAACAGTGGACATAGAGATTAGAATTAAAAAATAATTCGTAGAGAAGTAACTAAGTAAAATTGACTAATTATTTTTGCCATCATTTTGTTAAAATGTATTGCCGTCTAGTATATATTCTGATGTTGTATAAAGTTGGGTGTTTTTCCCGCAGGCAAATATCAATGTTATTTTGTGCTTATATTTATGCTTGGGGTTTTCTGTCTCGTATAACGCCTCAGCAAACATATCTTAGTCAAGCAAAATATTTCCGCATCAAGTTTTTTTTTACGTTTGTAAATTACGAACGTGAATTTTCATTTTATTGAATTCGGTGCTTCTACAACAAGCCTATTTTTGCGAAGAGAGGGCTTTCCGATGTAATAGAAAACCGGTACATTGTACGAGAAGAAAAATTGTAAAGTTTACTAGCAGTTCCGCAATTATTAATAGACCATTTGCTGTCTTACCCAAGCATCAAGGAGAATGCAGGAATTGGTGTTCCACGCGCCACATGCGCACGCCATTCCTGTATAAAATATTTGAAGTAAATAACCAAAAGAAAGCATTGACAAACGCGCGTGCAAGAGGCCATTGTTTTTTAGGTATTTGCTTTAGAAAATTTTACTACTGCTGAGGCCAGCACGTGCGGCGCGTGGAACACCAATCCCTGCATTCTCCTTGATGCTTGGGTAATAGGAGCAATAGGTCTATTGATGAACGTTTCCGCTTGATTTAAGACTACAGAATACACCTTCCACCTTGCAGTGAAACCTGCCGACAACGCTAGAAACGCTCTCGCGAATATAACGTAAATCCCTTTATTCGTTCCATAGGCGCCGACGTTATCTAAACTCTCCGGTCGCCTTTTGCTTCTGCTTCGTCCATCCGGATACAACTTTGTTGACCTCATCGATTGCATAATCTCTTCTGGCGGAGGCGATATCGCCAGCGTTCTTCTCAACATGACAGATTCCGTTCTCTCAATTGTTTAAAATATGCCTTTTCTACACTTGTATTTTGCATGGCGTGGCATTAAAGTGTATGTGAATGCTTAGAGTGATGAACAAGCGAGTACGCGAATATGTATCTTCCAGGAAAACCGTAGGCGATATCAGGTTTAGAGAGGATGACCATCCCGATATGAGTTACACGTTCTGAGATGAGAAAGGCTTACGTGAGCATGGAAAGAAGCAAAGAATATTGCTCCCTTACTGAGCTGTGGTTCCAAACACCACGGTTTTCTTGTTCCGGCACCATTGCTATGTACCCTACAACTGAGCCTGTCAGTGGAGGGTCAAGCACAGGAAGCGGTGCGAGCACTCCAATCGATAACGTGTTCCGCCCTGAGTGCTTGTGCGCTACGTGGCCATTGTCGGCCAACCCATGGCGCAGTTTGCAACCCTGTTCTTCGCAGGGGAAACAAGAAAATGCACTCTCTTGGTGAAAGGCACTCTGCTTTTTTTTTCTCGGAAGATAAACAAAAGAAGAAACTTTTCTTCAGTTCCGAGCGATTTAGTAAAGGTCAACGATCACATAAAAAGAATAAGGCGGAAATAGAAAGAAAAAAAAACACACAGACAAGTTTTTTCACTCTTGGTCTTACAAATCTAGACTCAAGTGATCATGTCTTTCGACTTTAACTATTTTCAATATACATAAAAATAAATTAAAAGCCTTCTCGGCTACTAAAGAGTACGGTGAAAGACAGAAACGATCCGCTCAAGCAGAGAAGTCAGAGATAGGGTGTAATCTGGGAGGTTGTCCTACAAGAAGAATAAAAATCATTCTTGGAAACAGAACAACTATGGGCCTCTGAGCTGGGTCATCTGCTCCTAACATTTTTGTTGGTTCTTTAACTGGTACTCAGATGATTTCTCAATGCTGTTCACTCCAGGACACCAAGATTTGGGCAAGCATAAAGGTGGTAATAGTATCGCTATTACCTATAATACAACTATGAAGTAAAAGTTGTTCACATACTTGCAAACCAAGTACAACCGAGAAAGACAAGACCGGTTTTATCTCTGACGTCTTAGGACCAGCTCCGCAGCAGCGCGCCCGGTCCTAAGACGTCGTAAGAGGATTAAAAACAGTTCTCTCTCTCTCGGTCGTACTCGGTTGCAAGAGTGTGAACGAGCCTTAAAGTTCCAGCGTTCTTCACCAGCACAACTGGCTCAATCTATTGACGACCCAACGGATCTGCACCATCAAGTCTTCAACAACATGATCTTCGTCGTCTGCTGGAAAAACTAATGTGCGAAAGAGGGTGACATACCATACTATATAAAGCATGCTCCTAAGCATAATTTTTTAAACGTTTGCGTTGATTCTTTTGTTATTCTAAAAATACCAGAATGCAAACTCTTGACGAACAGCTCACTCGAGTTAAGGTCTCTATACCAATCGGCAATGAGAGAATGGAGGCGTTATGGAGAAAATGTTGCAGGCAATCAACCATAAACCTCCGAGGTGGGCAAAGGGGCGGGTCAAGGTAGAAATCAATCGCAGAAGCCGTAGTTTCAAACGAGTCTTTGCTGATCCGGACCAACGTTCTGGGACATCCCGTGAAAGAAAAGATTTCAAGGAAATATCAAAATTAGATTATTTTATGTTCTATGAGACATCAGGCAATTACAGTTCTTGGGATTTTACGATATTTTGTCAAGTAAGACAGAAATTGAAAATTTTGTTAATGTGGTCTATAGTATTTAATGCAACACATCTTTAGAGCCGTGAAACAAAGACAATGCATGTGGAAATGCAAAATAAATGCTTATTAATATTCTAACGCGGTAGTGGAGCTCGTTTGGGAGGAAAGCCGGCATCGGTGGCGTGCGCTACAATCCAGGACTGGTCGATAGGGGCATGACGTCACAACCCCATGACCTCGCGCAGGAATTTGTAAAGACCTCTAACGCGCACGTGAAACGTGACGTCACGCGTGTAATTAAAGTGGTTAAAACATGACATGTAATGCGAATCAAAGATTGCGGCTACGTTTCAAACGATTTCACTTTATAAAGCAATTAATTGGCCTTACAGAAAATGTCTAATAATTTTAGGCAGTATTCGAACTTACGATGCGGGCCAGACGAGTTACCGAATAGGCCACAAAGACATCTTTTTATTTTATTTTATTGCCTGTAATTATATACATAAAACTAGAGCATCACACTGATTTTCATAGCAAAACAACAGCGGGGAAGGGTTGAAAATTAGCCAGCTTGGTTGATAAATGAACATCAAAACATCTTCGAGCGTAGCCAGCTCTCGGAGGACGCGCAACCACACAGGGGCAGGCTGTTGCGCCTTGAACACTTCTTTCTAAAATCAATCATGTTCAAGGAGGTACTTGTACACAGGGCGCAAGTTTATATCTACTTGGCGTACCGCCGTACGAGATAGCCAAATACTGTGCAGGCCCAAAAGCATTATCATGTCGTAGGGCAAATTACTTTCTTCTTCGACGGACAGGAAACGAATCCCCTGAGGCGTTAAAGGGAGATCTTTTTTGCAGGGTCCTTTTGAAGGATATCATAGGAAAAAGCCGCGGCGCAGCAGTCTAGAAATACGTGCTCAATTGATTTCGGTTCCTTGCATAGGACGCAGTTTTTTGAGCATGCGATTAGTTCTCTTTTCCTGCTAGCCATGCTTGAATCGGAAGCGTTTCGCTGTGTAGTTTGAAGATAAATGTTTTATACAGACGGGAACTATGATTTTTTTACCCGCTTTAATACGTTCAGTCCTGGGCCTGCACTGTGCGGCGATCGGTACAATGAAACAACAAACAAAAAAATCAATTAAATCCTTTGACCAACTTTTCTTAGAACATCAGCCAAATACTGGATTAAAAAACGCGCCGCTAAAAAAATGATAAGCACCGACAACTTCCTTGATCTAGCCGTGAACACCGAAGCGAACGTCTTCACTTGAAGCCACTATGTATTCCGGGAAAACATTACGCATCCTTTATTGGATGGCAGAACACAAAAGGGGTATTTTTGATCGCGAAGAAAAAGAAACCGGCTAACCAGCTCCTTTACAAACAAGTGTGAGAGACCCAGGCCACCATCTTTGACTCGACGGAAAATGTTACTTTGACTCGTTCTCTCCCATGTGGAGCACCTAATAAAAACCGCGAACAGCCAATGCGTACGTCCAATGTTGATTCTTGAACAGCACATCACCTGCAATATGTACCACAACTTGGCAGCTAAAAAGGTGTTACAAATCGTGGCCCGCATAAAAATGGAGAAAGCATTACCTTTCCACTTCTCAGCCCTTGCACGTAAAGCTTCAGTTTTATCGCGCTAGAACTGATTGCTAAATCGTAGTGTTTTAACGGCACGCCGAGATAACGCACTGGGGCGTCAGAGCATGCAATGCGCTAAAACACTTGCGGTGTTGAAGGCCAATGGCCATGCCAGAAACCCAAATATTTTTGACGGTTGATAACTGCCCGTATCCTTACAAAACAGTTCAGTTGGCTCTAAAGCTTTTTATATTTTTTTGGTCTGTACACAAAATGTCCACGTCATCCGCGTATGACAAAATACGTACTTCGCTCACTTCTAAATTAAAGCGTCGTATATGACTCTTCCGTATTATGCTTAAGCAAAAAGGTTCCATAAAGATACAAGAAAGGAGTGGCGAAAGCAGACAACCTTGTCGCACGGACGAAAAAATGCCGGATACGTTCACTTACATGTTTGTTCAGGACAACCCTTGTGGCACACTTATGATACGCCATACTCAAACCATCAATCAAAATTGAACCTACGTTGACATCTTCTCTAATGAAAAACGGAGTTTCGTGGAATACACAATGATATGTTTTTTAAAGTCAATTTGTAGGGCGGCAACTCTACAATCCGTAGTATCGCAACATTGTAGCATACTACGGGGGACGTGCAAATTTGTAACAATACTTCAGCCTTTAATGCCACATGTTTGATGCGGGCCGACAATAACACGTATTACCGACCATAGCCGTTCCGATAAGACCTCCATTACAATTTTATAATCAACATTTGTTAAAATTATTGGTCTATAGCATCCAACGTAATGGCATTCTGCGGAGTCATCGCTTTTGGGGATGAAAAAGATGTTTGTAAACGAAAAGAAAGGAGGCAAGACTTCCAGGTTATTTCCTTCGCTAAACATGCAGTGTAAAAACGGGGCCACTTTGTCTTAGAAGTTTTTTTTAAACTTCCCAGCTAAACCGTCTGGGCCGGGTGATTTTCCGGGTTTTAAATTATAAATTTTTCTTTCAATTTCGAACAACGTAATTGATTGTTACAATTTTTGTTTTAGTTCGTCTTCTAGTTTCGGCATTAGCGGCAAGTAAATAATTTGAAACTCCGCTTCCTTTATAGCAAGATAACAAGAAAGCTATTTGTAATAATCAACAAATGTATGTTCGATAACTTGTCTATCGCTTCAAAAAATAATTTATCGAATAAATAAGTAAGATATCGATACAATTTAATTTTTTGAATTTTTTGTGGTATTTTTCCTTTTTATTTACGCGGCTTTTTTGTAGGCAGATCTCAGACTGTTAATCCTTTAACCGCGCTTGCACTATGGCCCCCTGAAACCGCACGCTATCAATGGGGCGCTTTTTCAAACTGTTAATATCATCCGAGAACACGCCGGGTGATAGGCATTCTTCCCGCAGTTGAAGCTCCAGCACGTCGTTGAAATCTTTTACTTCTTTTCTATAGGCGTGTTTTAGAAAACTAGATCGTTAAATGGCATTTATGTTAAGAAGATATCGCAGCTCCCGAGCTTTATGCAATTCCAGTGTCAATGTTTTAGTATTTTATCTCAGGAACCACCGAACAGATTGTCTTGGGATTGGTTTTATTAGAAAGATAATAAAAACGGAGTAATATTGCGGCGCTACATTTACCGATCTTTAAGTTTATATTTTTTTACGGAACTTAAAACTGTTTGAAAAAGCCCTTTTTGTTCCGTTCTATATGAATATTTAAATATAAACCAGTGCCGAAATACAAATTCAGGCGCCGCAATATTCAACACCACACCTTTTTGAAAATAGCTTTAATAAAATATTTTTTTCTTTATATCCTCATTGTGACAAATTTTAACAAAGTTTGAAGCTGGATTTGTGACATTAAAAATGCCACAAATCCAGCTGTCAGCTGGCGCCATCTATGAGTGTGTTAGCAAATACGTCCTCTTGACATTGCGCAATGTGTTATTGCACCCTGGACTACTTTCATCTTCAAGGTCGGTTCGTTCGCGGTCGGAATTTTAAAAACGGGTTAGATATTTTGCCTGTAGCGCGGGTGTGATTAGTCACATCGCCCGAGCGCGTCGTTTCGCGAGGATGTTCCGTTCCTTGTTGGTGTTGGGATCGCACAAATGCAAGCAAAAGGATTTTTTTTTCCTTCTTTGTTCGGTGGTGAAGATATTTCGCGGTTAGCGCGGGTGGGGGCGGTAGTAGGAATGCGTGTTTTCGGTGTTTATTTCTCGTGAAATTCTGAGGGTGTTTTTCGGAGTTTATTTCTCCGCTGTGAATTCGGAGTTTATCGGAGTTTATTTTTGTTAGATTCCAAATTCTTTAAAATTCGGAGTTTATTTTACTGTGTAAAGTTGAATTCGAATTCAAAATAAATAAGGTCCGGGTACCATTACCCGTTGTCCCGAAGGAACCTTGACGTGCAAAAAGGCTAACCCTCTTTTCAGTAGTTCTAGATTTCAAAAGAAACTGAAGTGGAATCTCCTCAGGACTACTGACGTTGTGCTCTTATTAAGTTTAATTGTAAAACTACGTCTTTGTCGTTTATTTTGTCGCTGTGACCTCGAAATTCGGAGTTTTTTCGGATAAATTCGAATTGACGCAAAATTTATTGGCGAATGTTTTTCGTTTTTTTTTCTTTTTTCAAATTTGATCTCGAAATCATGGAACCCGCGCGTGTCGTTGGTAGGATGTTCCGTTCTTTCTTGGTGTTTTGGGTCACAAAAATGGGGGTGAAAGATATCACGCTTCAAGCGGTCCTTGCGTGATGGCTGAAGTTAGCAACTGCAGGCAGACAAAAGCTACCGAAACGTCAAATGATTGATACTGTCTTACCACTTCTTTCTATTCAAAGTAGGAGAGGTGATTTGATCTGGCGATTTCAAATATTCTGCGGAGATGCATTTAAAATGTTTACTGATATTAAATGCGGAAGAAACATACGTTAGTTCGTCGATTTTGTTTTATATTCTACATTCGCTTAGCATATAAAGTTTTGGAGGCTGATGTGAACTGTAATCAAACAAACATTGCGAAAATGTATTCAGTGAGGCTAAAAATAGAAAAATTACACCATCTTCCCGAGGGAACCATGGGGTGATGCGGAGCATCGTGTTGTTTCCGAGGAAAGAGTCAGTTGCGCGCTGACGTCGAGAGATGGCGCCACCGACTGCCTTAGCGTTACCCCCTACGCTAGCCTTCGTCGCGGCTCGCGGCAGAGAAACTTGGAACGCTCGCCGTTTATTTTTTTTCACACTTGAAGGAGAGGAGACTAGAGGAGGAAAGTTGCGCGTGTGCGCGCGGTGAGAGAGAAGCGAACGCACGCGCAGTGCACGCAGCTGGTAGAGAGAGCGAGCGGAGGGAGTAACGCGCAGCTGTTGGAGAGAGGGAAGGAGGAGAGTTGCGCGTGCGTAGTGCGAGTGCGGACTACGACGCCACGGCCGCGGGACATAGGCCCGAGCAAGAGATGCTCGCATCTAAAAAGCTTTTGGTAGTAGGCGTCACACGTTGCTATTTGGAAGTTGTGAAAGTCTTGCGCTGAAAATTATTTCTTCGGCCCCAACAAACACTCTCTTCATTCAGTATTTTAGGAAATAGAGATGATTGTTTTAGACAAGAACCCGCACACATTTTATTGTGGTGTTCGTCGATTGCAGTGTCTTGACTGAGATGAGCCCTTGCTCGGCTGTAACTGTAGGGCGGAGGAGAAAATCTCACCGGAGAACGGGTGGCGGAGGAAAGCTCAGCCTGAGAGATGCTCGCCGGTGAAATTCTCACCGAAAAACCGACAAATGCGGAGAAAAGCTCGTTTACGAAATATTTCAATCAATATTTAAAATTTAATGTTCTCGGCATTGTTCGCGCTGCGGTGTTTCTATTTAGAACTTACGTCCGCACTTTGCTTACCCCTGATTCTGCGCTTTTTCCATGTGCGTATATTTGTAAAACCAAGTGTTCTAGTTCATCCCCAGAAGACTAGCTTACTTTTTAAGAAAAATAGTGAAGAAGCAGACGAATACACAGTTTTGCAGAAAATAAACAATAAAAAAGTGGGAGACTCGTGTTTTTTTTTTGTTAGTTTTTACATGGAGACAGGACACTGCCTCAAAGTTCAATACTGCAAACAGCAACAATGTGATCTCCGTCTTTGCACCCGACGACTACAGACCTCCCAAAAAAGTAACAAGTCCGTCTTAGGCCAACTCACTGAAGGAGGCCTTTGGTTAATGCAAAGCAAAAGAAAAACGGGACATATCTTTATCCTTTGGATGCAAAAAAAACAAAACAAAAAAAACACTATTTACAAGAACGAGAAACGATCTGGCCAGAAATCATATTGTTCGATAAAACGGCATTTCTACGAAACGGCTTTGATGAAATTGGGTTCAATTAAAAGGCGTTCGATTAAACTACTTCGATAGAACTGAGTTCGATTGAATATCAAGAGCTACGAAGAAATAATGTTAGATCGGTTCATAGAGGTGAGCTTTCCTACGCATCTATCAAAAGTATGGCGAGCTCTTCTCCGCATCCGCTGAGCTTTTCTCCGCCGGAGGACAGCGCACCACCGAGAAGTTCCCGGCGAAGAGCTCACCAAAGAAACGTTCACCGCAAAACTGATAGATGCGGAGATAAACCCACCCAAGAATTATACGATCAACCTTTTAAATTTAGTATTTTAGGCTCTACTCTGGAGGCCTTGCGGGGAACACCAACGGAGATATACACAAAATTCGTATATTACAGACACCAACAGAGACGAAGAAGCAGAAGTCAACAGTTCTGCAGGATGGGAACAAGTAACAAAGTGAGAGACACGTCTTTTTCCAAGTAGGTATTGTCTCAATGTTGAGTCCTATGAAAAGTAATGAAGTGACCTCGTCACTGCACGGGATGATCACGGACAGCCCCCGAATTGTGTCAGGACCGTATAGTCTTCGGCAACATCAACACCAGAGATCCCAAATTACTACAAAACAACAACAACAAAAAATACGAAGAGAATATTGCTCTTCTGCAGATAGAAAAAGAATGCCATTCCCGAAAACGAGAATCGTTGGTAGGTTTCCACCGCGTTCATCAAGCGGCCGGTGAGCTATTCTCCACATCGGTCTGTTTTGCGCTGAGATTTTCTTCTGTTAGCTTTTTTCCCAGAGTCGTGACCTTGGCATCGACCTACACCTTTTTTTATAACGAAACGGCAAAAAATCGCACCTGCCTGAAAGACGATACCGGTTTTCAATCATATTTGCACAAAGCGAGGCATCTAAGTTTCTGTTGCGCAGTAGAAGGTCAACCGCTTCCTGGGACCGGACATTTCACCGAACAACGTTTCATTTAATGTGTCCTAGGTTTTTTCCAATAAAATTTGAAAATGTATACTTTCTGTGAAATTATTGAATCGTGCAAACTATGAAGTCATTTCGCATTGTCCTCTCGTTCGACAGACGATTGGATGGTACGACGGATAACACGCCTGGAGTTGTACCCAAGCGGATGGATTTGGGGTTTCATCACGTCCCCCTTCACCAGCCCCGATTTTTAGATGCGGAGCATCTCTTGCTCGGGTCTATGTCCCGCGGCGTCGGCGTCGTCCGCACTCACACTGCGCATGCGCAACTCTCCTCCTTCCATCTCTCCAACAGCTGCGCGTTACTCTCTCCGCTCTCTCTCTCTACCAGCTGCGTGCACTTCGCGTGGGTTCGCTTCTACTCACACCGCGCGCGCATGCGCAACTCTCCTCCTAGTCTCCTCTCCTTCAAGTGTGAATATAAGCAGCGGTAGCGCGCTGCGCGCGTTCCCCCGGTGGAGTGAAAGGAGGATAGTTTTGGGCGCGCGGGTCGCAGCGCCACGCCAGGGCTTTCCAGTGGGGTGGACTTTTCCCGTAATTCTGCGGCTGTGAGAAACGCTAGCCGCTACCGCTACCGCAACCTGCGGCTGCGGTAGCGTTTCTCGGCCTCTCGCGTCCGCCGCAGCCCAAATCCGGCCGGCCAAAAGAAATCAGTCAAGAAGGGAATAAATTAATTACGATCCGCGATGCTCCGCATCACCCCATGGTTCCCCTCGGGAAGATGGTGTAATTTTTGGTTTATTTTTTGGCGTAGCAACATTTTAGAGCGCAGCTCTTAGGCGCCCGTTTCCGGCTAGAGCGGCGTTGGCGTCGCCGCCGGCGTCGCCGTCGCCGTCGCCGTCGGAGTAACCGCAAGGTCACCCCAAGGTCACGTGACCCCCCAGATCGTGTGACGCCCTAGGCCACGTGGCCCCCAGGTCACGTGACCCCCAAGCCAGGTGACCCCCGAGGTCACGTGACCCCCCAGCCACGTGGCCCCCAGGTCACGTGACCGCCCCGAAATCACGTGACCACCCCCCCTCGGCGCCTTCCCCCCTCCTCAAGAGCTGCGCTCCAATTCGGCGTTACAGGGAGTTGTAAACGGCTTTCATTTTTTTCCGCTATTAGAATTCTTTGTTTAAAAATACCGGCCAGTTAAGGGTTTCGGTACGAGACAAACACTTTTTCGATGAAATGTCCTAAAACACCACGCGTTTCCCTTTTTTTTTGACGTTGGGGATTTTTTTGTTTATTGTTTTGCTTAACGATAACTGAGGCGCAGCTTTGTAGCCCCCCCCCCTTTTTTACCAAAAGAGAATCTAACAAAACATAAAGAAGGTCCAGATTCCTCGGAATACCATACAACAACGCCTACCCCAGCCACAAGCCAGTGGACCCCCTCTAACTTTTTTTAGATGCGGAGCATCTCTTGCTCAGGTCTATGTCCCACGGCGTCGTAGTCCGCACCCACACTACGCACGCGCAACTCTCCTCCTTCCCTCTCTCCAACAGCTGCGCGTTACTCTCTCCGCTCTCTCTCTGTACCAGATGCGTGCACTGCGCGTGCGTTCGATTGTACTCACACCGCGCGCGCACGCACAACTCTCCTACTCTAATCTCCTCTCCTTCAAGTGTGAAAAAAAAATAAACGGCAAGCGGCGAGCGTTCCAAGTTTCTCTGCCGCGAGCCGCGACGAAGGCTCGCGTAGGGGGCCCCGCTAGGGCAGTCGGTGGCGCCATCTCTCGACGTCAGCACGCAACTGACTCTTTCCTCGGAACCAACACGATGCTCCGCATCACCCCATGGTTCCCCTCGGGAAGATGGTGTAATTTTTGAGAAGCTGTGTTATCTTCAGCGCAAAGTGGGAACTAGCTCGAAACCAGCCAAGAACAGAATTTAAGCTCATTTTGCTGAAATTTGGACTATATCCGTTGGTAGCATCGATCTCATGTTTTAAACTGGAATCGGTCATACTATGTGAGAAAAACTGCGGAGGTGGCCGCGGTACATAGCTCAAAGCTTTACTGGTACTCAAACATTCCACTTTATCTCGGTGAAAGATTACAAAAAGTGGCTCATTTCGCGGAAAAAAGGTTTTTAACCATGATCTCGTAAAAAGTTATTCACGTCAACCAAAAATGCGCCCAGCGCCCCTTGACGCTGTTATTTGGTGCCACAGCTTTTACTTATTTGAGTGATTTGCGGAGGCGGTGTCTCGTCCGGGCGAACAAAACAAAACAACAACAAATGCGGTGCTAGGTAAAAGATGCTGGGGCCTTAGTGGCAATCCAGTTTTGTGAAGTGATTAATCGGAGCACGTAATTATGAAAGTTAGTTAGAATCTATTTTTAACGTAGCTTTGTAACAATAGAACTACGCTTTGATCAGTACGTATATAAGATGTATGTAACACTATCTAAACTTGTGGTAATCGACGTTTTGACATTTTGGCAGTACAACATGTAGTTCTCATTCAGTTCAATATTTAGAAATCAGAGGGACCGTTGAAATAAAAGGAAATCCGGTGCTCCGGGAAAAAAAAAGCTGGGACCCTAATGGCTGTTGTTTGCATCGCAAACTGGTTATTTTCGTTTCTTTTTTCGCACAAGAAGATCAGACACTTTTTAGACTGAGTAGCTTTAGTTTTCAAAGCATGAACCTGAGGATCATCGTTGAGAATTGTGGCCTTGCTGTTGGCGCGCGGTCCTTTGGCTCGGGGCTTTTCCCGCGTGCAGCCCGTGGGACCATCTGCCAGTAACTCACTTTATGCTGCTTCTTCTTTGGGCTGCGTCGAAGGGCCGGGAACAAGTGTTCCAGGCGTGCCACTCGTCGCAACCGACTCGGCTTCTTCTTCCTTCATTTCGTGGTCATTGGTGACCGTCGTGACAACTTCAATGACCGCGGCGCACGTGCGCGCGCAAACCTGGCTTTCGTGTCCGATGCGATTACAATCGTCACACTGGGGCACTGGACAGTCCCTCCTGATGTGGCCCGTCCTCTTGCAGCGGAGGCAGGGGTGCGCCCTGCGAGGAACCAACACAAGGACGTTGCCTCCAAGCACTCTCAGCTGATGGGGAACTTGTCTTTCGTGACAACCTCCCTCAAAATCACCTTCACCAGAAGCGTGGTTGACTGGACGCCCGCAAAGCCTTCCGTCCGTAACGTATCGTGGGTGACCTCAGTGACCTTCCCAAACGGCTTGAGCGCTCGGCGAACTGCCTCGTCGCTGACGTGGAAAGGCAACCACTGCCACTTTAGACGTAACTCGCCGTCGTAGGGATCCAGCACGGGACACCTTTTGCTTTTCACCCGCAGCTCCTTGGCCTCCAAAATCTTTCACTGAGCCTTCGGCCATTCGAACTTGAACAGCCACAGGTTTTTCATGATACGTCCCTCCCGCTTTCAGGGAGGGAAAGACTATCAAGCGGTGCAGGTCGTTCCTGAAATCTTCTATCTTCAACGGGCGCCCTGTGATATCGGCGTGCGTAATGACCGGAGTTTAACTGAAGTAACGTAGAAGGTTCAGCTAGCTGATACTTAGAAGACATACCTAAAGAACGCACAAGCACAGAAGAAAGAAAATAAAAGACAGGAAACAGCGCTGACTCCCAACTTATGTATTGTGAATAAAAGAGAAAGATGAAGCTTTCACAAGACATAAGTTGGAAGTCAGCGTTCTTCCCGTCTTCTATTTTCTCCTCCGGGGCTTGTGCGCTGTTTTAGGTACGATCGAGGTTAAAAAAATGACCGCATCTCCACGTGGTGAATGATGTTGATTGGGGCGAAGCTCTGGTGGTGCTGATGATACTGATTTTATTGTTCAAAGGTAGTGCTGATGGTGCTGAATTTTTTTTGTTGGTCATAGGTAGTGCTGAGTTCCGGGTTGCGTTTCGACTTCATAATTACTGCTTTATGGTCGGTGAAATGCAGAGCCAGTGGTTCTTCTAGCGGATCAGCCTGGATCCGCTAGAAGCCGTGGGAACGCATCTCCACCGCTTAAGTCAACGGTCCATGTAAGAAAGAGAATGTGTGGTATGGAACGTGGTTATATACGCATTTGAGCATTTGACCGCAGTGCCCTTTCGTCTATAAACGTTGAGCCAATGCATGCAAAGTTTAACGCGATTATATACGCATTTGACCGCAGCGCCCTCTCCTGTATAGACGTTGAGCGGCTACATGCAACTTTTCATCCATGACATCCCCAGCTCTTTAGTTACTACCACATCCCAGAGCCCCCTACTCGTCCCGCAGTCGTGGCCGAGTGGTTAAGGCGATGGACTAGAAATTCATGGGGGTCTCCCCGCACAGGTTCGAATCCTGTCGACTGTGCAAACATTTTTTTTCTTTTTTGAAGAAGACAGATGGGATGGCAATCGATTTTAGCTCGGACGCTGGACGGACAAAGCTAGACCCTAAGGAGCTTCGCCCCTACAACGTGTTGCCTGAGGGAGGGCAGTTTAGGCATAAAATGCGGTAGGTATCCTGAGGTGACACATCAGATATGCCACGGCCTATGGCGACCGCTGTTGCCGCTCCGACGGAGCTCGTCATGGCAAGTCCGTCTCGTTCGAGCGCCGGTAGTAGAATCCGACACGCAAGGCACGCTTGCACGGCTTGGGAACGAGCGGGAGTTCATATGATGATATGTTTCGCTATTGCGTTCCACTCTTGAAGGCGAAGCTTAAGCGGCCTCCGGTATGTTATGACTCTCATGTAAAATATGCCCAGGGAACATTGCAATGTTTTATTGTTGTTCAGTAGAAATTCTAATTTGTAGTGCATGCGCCGAAGTCCTGATGCCAAAGAAAGTAAGGGATATCCTTGCTTTTATATCATATTATAGAATCACGCAATGTGATCTCTATAACGCTTGTGAAAAAAGTAAGCCTATGCGCTTACTTTGCTGCACCACTGAAAAGAACGTCCTAACCTGACGAGGAACGAGCAGTATGGCCATTAGTGCTTCTGCAAGATGCCATACAGGGGTTGGCAGCAAGTATGCTGCGTGGTCTTCAGTAGTCTCATTGTGCTCACTACCATTCACAGGATCTAAACAAATTATTACACAGTCCGGAATCTACGGCGTTGACCGTCAACGCTCATACATTAGGTGAAGAGTGAATGCGATTCTTGCAATTTGGCCGCGTATCATCTGATAACCAGCTCTGCATGTCGCACGCAACAATGCTTTTTTGATACGACGGTGAAGCTGAAGTAACTGGAGCGTCTCCAGGGGGATCTTTCGCGTTCGTGTTTCTAAAAGCGTAGCAGAGCCTTCTTACTGTAGTGTAAAGTCAGTTCAGGTATACGTCGGTACAACACGCAGAGTCGCCGATTACCTTAGAGGTAATATTAAAAGGAGCACTAACTGTGCCTAATGAGATAGCGGGCTGCCGAGCGTCCACGAATAAAGGCATCTCAGGTGAGAATAAAAAGCACAGCAAAACGAAAAATGATAACTAGGCACTGGAAGTAATTACTTGGAGAAGTTTCGCACTTCACCTTTTTTATTATTTATATGTCTAGACAGCCAGACTGCAGGAAAAGCAAATATGAGCTTAAAATATTGGTACGAGCGAAATACCGTCTTGCCCGAGGCAAATCTGCAGGCTTGCATGACCACAAAAAAAATCCAAAGAAGGAATGCGGTGCAGAGCGTCCAGACGGAGTATCGAATAACGTTAATCACAAGCTATTCATTAACGGTGCCCCCACTAAACCACATTAGTGTTTTTCTTTCTTGAGAATTTTGTTTTATAGATTCGATGTCACAAATGTTGTGTATATCTCTGCCTGACCAATGTCGTAGCTAACGTAGTGTAATTTGATGCACGGAACTTGGTCTACATAGAAAGAGCAAAACAAAATGTAACAGCATAGTTTTTAAAACCAATGTTTTTTTTTTGTTTTCTTTAGGCTCTAAAGTACATCTAACAACTGAAGACAGCGACCCCGTTTCTGTGGCCGATTTCCCTTGGGGTATAAAAAAGGCATGCGCCTGTAGAATTTCATCATTTTACTGGAGTTATGTTCCAGAAATCAATAAATCCTACGAAGTGGAGGTTTTTGATTTCCTTCCTCTCTTATAGTTACATAACTATAAACAAAACTGTTGCAAAGAAACATTATTTTTCCCTACAAATACAAAAACAGAAGACGCACCTTCAAACATAAGCGAATTGAAACTTGCTCGTTTCTGCTGGTTGCTTGGCTTACGCTTGCTTAAAACAATAGATGGTTTGATTATGTCTATATTTGAGCTTCATATTAAAAAATCAGAAGCTTTCCTTACGTACCGTCATTTTCGATCACTATTACGTTAGGCAGTGTTGCGTTATTTCTAGAGAGTCCCACATTGAAACAATGGTTAAAAAGAATATATTAAAAACACCCAAAACCAAAGGTGGAATAAACTAGCGCTATTAGACGCTTAGACCTAAATAAATATATTGTTTTTATTATTTTTTCAAACATATCATTTGGCCTATGAAAAATAGAACCATACATTTTGATTAAGTAAAAGAAATTGTAACGTGCTAGACTTTTTTTCGTAACAATTTAGATGCATTGCTTAAGGTAGTGCGTGTTAATACTGACACTGAAGGGATTGCTAACAGAATGGAAAATTTTAAAATCTCCTCGGCAGCAGGCATCGACAATGTAACTGCTAAGTTCCTAAAGAACATTGAAACGTACTCAAGCATTATTCTATCTTATCTTTTTTCCAGTCTCTCGAACAAGGAAAATTACCCAGCACTGGAATGTGGGGAAGGCGATTCCAATTCACAGAAGCGGCGATAAACATAATCCTTTTAATTTCAGCCCAATTTCTCTAACGAGCATTCTATAAAAACTTCTTCAGCACGTAATATATCTACATCTTGTTAGCTTTCTTGACTCCAACTTTTTTCTCAGCACAGCTCAACATGATTTTGGAAAGATTTATTCCTGTGATACCCAACTACTAACATTGACTCATCATCTTCACCTCAATCTAGACCGGGGTTCTACGACTGACTGCATATTCGTAAATTTCACAAAAGCTTTGACAAGGCTTCTCATCAGCTACTTCTTCATAAGCTTAGTAACTTTAAAATAGATCCCAATGTCCTCACCTGGAATAAATCATTCCTAATGAATCGCTTCCAATTTGTTCGTACTAATGGCACTAATTCTTCGATCCTCACTGGTCAACTCCGGCGCCGCTCAAAGCTCTATACTCGGACCACTCTTATTTCTTTTTTATATCAATGACTTTTCTATGCACATTTCTTCCTTATTAGTCTATTCGCTGACGACCGTGTAATTTATAACGCGATAATTAACGACTCTGACATTTCCGCCCTTGAGGTTGATATTAACAACATCTGCAAATGGTTCAAGGAATCGCTCATGGAGCTTAACATCTCTAAATGTAATTATCGTGATCATCGTTAGCTATAACACGGCAGCGGCAGCCATCCCGTACCCCTGCGCTCATAGCAGGTTTACCTGAACTCCGCGCATGCGCCATGTGTCGGACTCGCTCTTCCCTTTGCGAGCACACCCTCGCCTTGTCGTCTGCTAGGCGCAGAGCAGGCGATGCTACAGTGCTGCTTCGTCTGTATACCCTAGCTCTGCGAACTTGCCCCCAGGACTCATGTTAAATCGGCGATGGTTTTCGCAGGCTGGTGCAGGAGCCATTAAGGCATTAACCCTGTCTTACTTTTTTGTTTTTTCAGAAACAAAACTTCAGTACGCTTTAACATTATGCGTTCAAAACCAGTATGAGCGCAGCAGGTGTGGATAAGGGTAGAAATAGACTGTTATAATCTGTTTCACCTTGTCCGAGGAAGTACGCTACAAAATGACAGAGCTAATCAAATAGCGGTAAAGTGCAACGTCACAGTGCATCAATGAGGGACACAATAAGGTGCAAAAAAGGCTTTGTCGCTGCTTTGGTTGGCCCTATCGTTCAAAGGTCCGCTGCGCTTACACCCAAAGTGGAAACAGAGTATAATTGCAAGTCGGTTCCTATAAAAATGTGTCTGGCAGTGACATCACAATTCGTGGCGATGATTATCCCGTAGCAAGTGGAGTCAAGGGATTGCTGCGGACACCTCTACTGGTGGTTGGCTGAACCAAAATTGTGGAAAATTGGCGAAAGGTGGTGTCGTCTGCTCTGGCAGCCTAGCAGACGACAAAGAGGTGGGCTTCCGCAACGTGAAAGAGCGAGCCTGCCACGGCGCATGCGAGTTTGGACGGCGCTCGCTGCGAGGCGCTGGGGTACGGGACGGTCGCTGCTACTCGCGTGTTATAGCTAACAGTGTCTACGATAGTACATCTATTAGAGTATCTCCTCATAACAAATTTGTCCTTCCCAATTTTGTCACCAATTCTACTCAAGTTTTTGTGTCCAGCGCCTCATAAATATCTGGCTATTCTCCTGGACTATATCTGTCTAATATGTCACAAACAACGCAAATCGGCTGGGCTATCTCAAACGTAACTTTTCGCTTGCTTCCTTTCGTTAAAACTTTTATAAAAACTTAGTTCATCCTGGGGCTGAATATGCAGCTTCTTTTGTGGACCACGGTATTACCCCACACCAGCTGTCGAATCTATTCAGAATCAAGCGTTCGTTTTATGCTTTCGAACTTTCATCGCATTGCCAGTGTAACTTTCTGCGAAATTGTTCTCCTTTGCCTGACTTTTTCTGAAGAAATATATCGTCCATGTTTATTTGACAAGATGTACTCAATATAACCCCGCCTATATCATGCATTGCTTGAGAACCATTGTACATATAACTACGTGTAGACCATGAACTAAAGGTAGGGATTCGCCATTCCAACACCTCCACTTTAATACCTTTTTCTAAATTCCAGACCTACATTGATTGGAATCGCTTCCCGCACATATAGTCTCAATAACTAACACTGTTGATTTTTGAAATGTTGTTACTAACTTTAACAGATGTTGTGCGGTGTGTTTTTTTCCTCATTCACCTGTTACATTTATATGTTTTTAACAACTGCCCACTCCCTCTGTATGGCTTTGGGCCTGGGGAATAGTAAATGAGATGAAATGAAAATATATGAATTCAAGGGTTTTTGGCAGATTTGTATACGCGTCGACAATAGTAGTTTTTAACAAATATAGCCAGGACGTTTATATTCAATGTTGGGAGAAATCGCCACCGCCTCGTTAATTTTGTATGCCGTTATCAAAGCACACTTTATTGACTACAAGAGAGAGAGCGTGTCAATTTACGTTATGGGACAAATTTTGGCCCAAATTAGTGTTGGGTAACTCCCAAAAGTTTGTGGCGAATGAGTAGTTTTGTTGCGTTTCATGGCAAGTTGTATTGTTGCTTTTTTTTTTTTTCTTCGTAACATTTCTAGTAATTAAAAGGTGAAGCCAAGTGC
>JAZHYW010014107.1:0-34887 GCA_037355805.1 Ixodes ricinus
CAGCGTGCCAGGCGGAGCCTTTAGTACACGCGTGGGCTTCCGGAACATTCGGCGTAGAAGGTTCGGTTCGTAGAACATTCTAACCTCGAATTAGCAAGGCGGTTCTCGAATTTACTAGAACATCACATTAGATGTCAACAAAAAGGGGTCCCCGCGGCCAGGAATCGAACCCTGGCTTTTCGCGTGGGAGGCAGGCGCTGTAACCGTTAGGCCACGCGCGCGCTGCCTAGTTGGCGAGCTGCGCGCGCGGCAATATCTCCACACAAGACTGTCTCATTCGGCTATGCAATGACCTCCTCCAAGACAAAAGCACCACGCAACTCCGCTCACTCCTAAGCCTGCGATCACAACCCTGGATTGGCTCGGATGGCTCGTAGCTTCCCCTGTGGTTCACCGTAAGGCGAAGTGGAGCATAATGGCCATTTGTCGTCGTTGTCCTGTAGTCAGGGAAAAACAATACGGTGCGGCATCGAAACGCATCGCGTGGCTTCCCAGGATGCTGCAGAAGGCGCGGTTGTATTACGCCATGTTTTGGAAGAAAAGCGCGCATTGCTTGCGTTGAAACTGTTCTAATGTAATATCTCGCAGGTTCGGCGACCTTCGGTGCAGGGTCGCCAAACCTTGAATTGAGTTAGGGCACATTGAAGTTTAATGAACCTTGTAGTTGATGACTTTCGGATCTTGAAGTGTTTCAGTGTGGGGCAGTATCAAGATAGAAATGTATTGCAATAATGCTTTAGAAATACAGTTTGTAGGCATATTTCTCTATCGCGATAAAATGTTTCAACTATATTTGGTATTTTTCTATTGAAGTGCATTTTCGGGTTAACCCGGTGTTGCGATAGTCTCGGACGGATGTACATAGTTACATAGTTGAAGGAGTCGTTTATTTATATTGAGGCGCAAAAACGTCAACGTTGAAATCCTATATTGAGTACTGGTCTGTCGGTAATCAATATCGCCCAATTAATGTAGATCGTGTTTACTTTAGAGCGCAACTCTTATGGGCCCGTTTCCGGCTTGAGCGGCGTCGCCGTCGGCGTTGCATTGTGGGTAACGTCCCATGATCCGAAGCGCGGCTCTCACTAATGACCCGCGCGTCGCATTATGGGACGTTTCCCATAATGACCACCTTGACGTCAAGAAGGTCCCGCGCGTTGCATTATAGGAAACGTCCTATGACGCAACGCGCCCTCCTCCTTTCTACCCCCTCCCTCCTCCTCCTCCCCCTCCCTCCTCACTCCTCCTCCTCCCTCCTCCACAACCTCCTTCCTCCTCCTCCCCGTCCTCATGTGTATTCTCGGGGAGCACGCTCAAGACTAATGCTGAGGAAATCGTAAACGCCGAGCAGTCTTCCACAGAGCCGACAGCAAGTAGCGCTTTCTCGTTCTTCCGCCTCTATCCTGCTGTCCTGTTTCCTGGCACAGGCAAGTGGAGCTTCCGGATGTGAGAATACCAGAATATACCGTGCTGAACAATCTGAGAAAGATATATATATATATATATCGTTCTCAGATTACTGAGCCTGAGTATGTCGCAAAATCGGAATATCAAGAGAGGAGGAGGAGAGGAGAAGGAGAGGGTACGGATGAGGAGGGAGGTGCATATCCTTCCCTTAGTACCCTCCCCTCTTCCTTCTCAAGAGATCGCTCTAATTTGGCATTACAAGCAGTTGTAAACGATTTTTTTTGTTCATTTTGTTTCTCGAATACACTAGCTAGTGCACCCAGCTAGTCTTATGGAGTTCGAGGATATCTCAATTATATTTTTGACAAAGTGTAATTCGCTATCGGTGTTTCTGCAACTTGTGTTGCTGTATTATTTTGTCAAATACTTTGAAATGTTTCAAATATATTTATGGCACGTATCGCAATGTCATTTCTAGGAATGTATTTCAGTGTCAGTATTTTAGGCGTCTTTGCCTTGTATCTAAGTACTTGTATTTCAAAATGCTTTTCAGAGGATTTGTGCCCAACCCTGACGTGTTCACGTTTGACTGCAAAGCTAAAAACAGCAGTGAAGGAAACCTGCCGTACTAATTTTTTTTTGGTTTTCTAATAAAAATAGTTAACAGAAAGAACGTCCGCCGGGGCCATGACTTTCCTTCTGCGCCATCTTTGAATCCTGCCCCGCAAGCGCTGAGGCCTTGCAGTCTAGGAGGTGTCGGATGGATGAAGAGGGCGCATCAATGAATGAATACGGCTGTCCACGTGTAGCCTTGCTTCGGTGCCTAGCCGAAGATGTGTCGACCCTTTCGTCCAGCGAAAATTGCTCGCTCGCACCCACAACCTCGCATCTCCCTCGTCTTCTCCGTTTCTTTTTCTTCGAGTCTACTTTTTCTTTCTCTTTTCCTACCCGGGTATTCACAACCATGACAATTTTATAAGGGACATTGCCGGAGCACGTGAAGCGAAAGCTCGCGCTGCAGAACCCAGGGATCCTGGGTTCAATCCCCACCCCTGCCCGTTTCAATCTGGATGAGCACCGTACCGGCGAGCGGTCGTGTATCCCTACTGCGTGGTGCACGTTAAAGACCCCAGGCTAGCGGTCGTACTGCACTGGCTAAAGTGCTTAGCTACAGTGGGTTACAATGTCGCCATGATTTGGCAGACTAACCTCCTGCGGTATAAACAACTAACGACAAACTTTAATATTTTACTTTGAGGGACATTGCCAAAATAACCAGGTAACTATTGGCCTCTGCTTGTAGTGTACATCTAGATTTTGCCCTAAAATATGTCATGTCGTCTGCTTACACCATAAGTTCCAGAAGTTTTCTTATGGTCGTTTCCATGTCTTCTCATCTGTAAAGCAATTTCATTCACGTATAAACATGGTTCGTCGTTTTAGGCAAGTTTCTACAAGTCATAAAGCCATACCGCGTATTCTGTAATATTGCAGTTTATTATTTGAAATATTAGGCTTTATTATGTCAAACGCATTTAAGAAAGTCAGAAATAAACTTAATAGGTTAAAAAAAAATCTAACAATGTTCTACGTTACTCTTTCTTCAATGTGGTATACTGGTTGCTTTGTACATTTTTAATTTTGGAAGCCATGTGTGCTTAATTTATATTATTCAATTAAAAAACTCAATTATTCCAATGTTGATAATTGTTTTAAATTTTACATATAAAACAGGCAGAATGTAAATTTGTCCATAGTTGCATGACCCGTTTTTCCACCATATTTATGTATTTTTGTCACACTTAGGTATATCCCGGTTAATATCATAGTATTTGCATTACATTAAAGTATGTGGCCAAGCTTTTCGGAAGCGTTTTACTCGAACTAATTTGTAATTATCAATGCCAGCTTCAGTGCTGTCTTTGAAATCCCAGGTAACCCGGCAATTTCAAAAGGTGTGGCTAGCTTAAATATTCTAGAGTTATGTAAAGACGGACATTAGTAGATTATAACGAGCTTCACCATAAGCACATCAGGCCATCTTGGACTGCTCGTCATGGTTCGCAAATACCAATGCTAATATAATTGAGATTTAATTCTTAGCATTTGACATAATAACATTGATAGATCGCTATATCAATGATGTAATAAGGGGCTGAGACGTAAGTCCTTCTATCACCTGATACCGTACCGTTGGGCACTAGACGTTTGCAAAGTTTGCCCTCTCGCTGCCCGCAGTGTTTAGGGGTATTTAGGATTGCGATCCGGTGTGTAAAAATTTATAAAAATAAAACAATAAATTAAGTGCTAAGGAATTATTCACCAATGTGTCTTCAGGTGGTGCATTTGTTTACTCATCGATCGTAGGTGTAGGCCTTAGAAAATTTAAGCAAGAAACAAAAATCTCGTTTCGTTTAATGCACAGGAAAGAAAATGGTAAAACTACTATTGCTGTCGCTGCTACCCACAAATGACACAACAACAAAAAAACACTCACACACAAAAAACGTGAAAGCTCCTTTGAGATAAAACCCTAAAGCACACCCAGCAGATTTGTCGTGGTCGAGATAAGATTGATTGAACTGGGTAGGTTTATTGTAGCATAGCAATACAGGTAGGTGTGAGTCGTGCCGTGTCTGGTCGCGATCTGGTGGAGAGAGGGTCCGCGCGCGGAAGCGGCGGGCAGAGTCCAGGGTCACCCGGCGGCGGTGGCGATGATGACGGCGGTGGCGATGATCCCGACACCTCCCCCACTTTGGAAGAGCAACACTCACACTTCCCCAAAGCGGTCAGGTGGACGACTCATACGTCCACTCCTTGTGACGGTAGGTGCCACGGCCGGTTGCAGGTGTCCTCTTGTTCGCCGTGTAGTGCCGGTCGTCGTCTGCACCACGTAGGAACGGGGTTGAGGCGCTGGCCCTAGAATGTGGCCGTAAGACGCTGCTCCCGTCAGAATTCTCACCGCAGTTCCAGGTGGAATGGTGTCGAGCTCACGTGTTCTGCGGCGCTCGTCATAGTGTTGGCGCATCTTCTCCTTGTATAAGGCATTTCTGGAGCGAAAGTCAGTGGTGTCCCAGCGAGGTTGGAGAGATTCTGGTTTTACTGGCACGTTTGTGCGCAGTCTTCGTCCCATGAATAACTCCGCTGGCGCGTAACCTTCGATTCCCGGGGTCGCACGCTGGGCCAGCAGTGCCTTGTGGATGTCTGTCGATTTCCCAAGGAGTTGCTTAGCCGTTTGGACTGTCCTCTCGGCCTCCCTGTTGCTCTGTGGGTAGTACGGGCTCGACGTTGATTGGGTCACTCCCCATTCTTTCAGAGACACTGCGAATTCGCGTGAGGCGAATTGCGGTCCGTTGTCTGTTCGGAGAATTTTCGGTGCTCCATATCGTGCAAACATTGGGTCGAGGACGGCGATGATGTCCCTGGTCGTCGTCCGCCTCAGAGGTTCCAGCTCGAAGAACCTTGAATAGTAATCGACAGCAACCAAGTAGTTCACTGCCTTCGTGGACGAAAAGGTCCATGCCGACGACTTCCCATGGGTAGTTTGGCAGTGGAGTCGCCAAAAACGGAGGTTGACCTGGTTTCCGGTGTTCTTGACAAACAGGGCACTTTCGGACGAAGCTGTCGATGTGGAGCCCAATGCCTGGCCACCAGACTGATTCTCGTGCTCTGGCGCGGCATTTGGACACACCCTGGTGACCTGTGTGAAGCTCTCCAGGATTTCGAAGCGTAGGGCTTCCGGTATGACGAGTCGATTGCCCTTGAACAACAGTCCGTCTAGTATGGCTAGTTCGCCGGCGACTTCGTAGAATTGGCGGACTCCTTGAGGAAGCGTCATTTTATCCGGCCATGTCCGGAGGGTGTACTCGATTACCCTCTTCGTTACCGGGTCTGTCTGTAGCTCGTTCTTGATGCGATCGAGCATTTCTTGGGAGGCTGGAAGCTGTTCCAGCGTGAGGAGCTCGTACTCTCTGGTGTTGAGTTCCCTTGTACGAGAGGCTGTGTCGGGTAACGGCTTGCGTGAGAGCACGTCGGCTGTGTACATCGCTTTTCCCGGAACGTGACCTATGGTGTAGTCGTAGTGGAACAGGCGCATTCGGAATCGCTGCAGTCGTGGGCTCAGCTCGTCGAGTCGCTTTGTTGTCATGAGGGGAACCAGCGGTTTGTGGTCTGTCTCAATGTGAAACTGCAGTCCTAAGATGTACATGCGGAAGTGATCACATGCCCATGTGATCGCGAGCGCTTCTTTCTCGATTTGAGCGTAGCGTTGCTCCGTCTCAGTGAGAGAGCGCGATGCATAGGCAATGGGCAGCCGCTTGCCGTCGGTCTCTTGTAGCAAGACCGCACCAATTCCGTAAGATGATGCGTCCGCTGAGACGATGAGAGGCTCTTTCGGATTGTAGTGCGTCAGAACTGGCGCTTTGGCTAGAGCTTCTTTCACTGCTTCAAAGCTTCGCTGCTGGTCGGGTCCCCAGAGCCACGCAGCGTCGGCGCAGAGGAGATCCCGCATTGGCTTCGTTGTGTGTGCCAGGTGTGGCAAAAACTTGGCAAGGTGGTTTGCCATCCCCAAGAACGATCTCAGTTCTTTCACATCTGATGGTGGTGTGATCTGTGTGATCGCATCGACTTTTTCAGGATCAGGCTTCACACCTTCGCCGGAAACGATGTGGCCTAGGAACTTGACCGTCTGCTGTAGGAAGGCGCACTTGTCGATGTTGAGTGTTATGCCGGCTTTGCTGAGTCGTTCGAAGACTTTAACTAGGTTCGCGTCGTGCTCAGCCCGTGTTTTCCCCAGACGATTATATCGTCTTGCAGGCAAGCTTGGCCTTCCACTCCCTCAAGGACTCTCAGCATTTCGCGCTGAAAAACTCTGGTGCGGTCGAGATTCCGAAGGGAAGGCGAAGAAACTTGAAGCGTCCGAAAGGCGTCAGAAATGTCGTGTATTTCTGCGATTCCTCTGCCAGAGGTGCTTGCCAGTATCCAGCTCGAGCGTCGAGTTTGCTGAAGACTGTGCCACCGGAGAGCTTCGCCAGACATTCTTCAACGGTGGGCATGATTACCCGCTCTCGGACGAGGTACTTGTTGAGCTCGGTGTAGTCTACGCAAATGCGCAGTTCGCCATTTGCTTTTTCTGCGACGACCATCGGAGCGCACCACTCTGTGGCCTCGGTGACACGCTCTATAACTTGGAGCTCTAGCATCTTGGAAAGCTCATTCTTCACAGGTGGTAGCATCGCCAGTGGCACCCTTCTTGGGAACGTAAGAGCAAAGGGCTTCGCGTCTGGTCGAAGAACCACCTTGTACTCGGCGTTCATCTGTCCAAGCCCTGAAGTCAGCTGAGGGTACTTGGCAAGTAGTTCGGAGACGTCCTCTGTGCGGCTTGTCTCACCACTGACGTTGAGGAGCTGTGGGAGAACTCCGAGAGATCGGATGGCGGGCCTTCCGAGGAGAGCTTCCTGTAGACCTTCAACTACGAAAACATCCTCTTGAACTTGTTGACCGTCCCATTCCATAGAAGCTTGGAAGTGTCCAGCGGTCGAAAGCTTCTGATGACCAGGACCGAGAAGTGCTCTTTCTGGCTTTCGCAGAGGGCCCATCACTTCGCGATTGTAGTCGCGCGGCGCGATGGCAGTGACGTCGGCGCCCGTATCGACCTTGAATGTGATCGAGATGCCGTTCACTGACGGGGTGATTCTCCAAGCGTCATGAGCTGAAGTGTCTTTAAGTTCGCCGAGGTACACCTCTTCCACTTCTGCTGTGCGGCGAGCTGGGCGAGCTGCTGTGGAAGTACCTGGTCTCTCGTGATGTTTCGAAGACAGGCAAACGGAAGCGTAGTGGCCTTGTTTTCCACACGACCTGCATAATTGACCGGATGCCGGACAGGTCGTCTTGGTGTGAACCGAAGCACTGCCACACCATCTGCATGGCTGGCGGACACCTTCGTTGCCTTTTTTGGACGAGCCGTCGGCGTTGTTTTCTTGCTCCAGTTTTTCTTTCTGCGTGCGGAGCTCAGTTCGTCGACGGCGGCGCCGTGTTGACCTTGCGTACCTCGCATTTCTTTGTGTTGTTGCTTGACTGCTTCGGAGTTTCGCGCGGCAGCCACCGCGGTCTCGAGGGTAAGCGCGGAGTCAAGTTGCAGCTTCTCGCTGAGAGCCGTATCGAGGAGGCCTACCACGAGTCGGTCCCGGATGAGCTCGTCTTTCAAGGCGCCATATTGGCATCTGTCTGCCAGCTTGAAGAGGTCGGTAACGAAACTTTCGACTGTCTCGCGACTTTCTTGCTTTCGGCGGCTTGAACGTAGCGCGCTCGTATATGGGTGATTTCAGATAAGATCGAACAGGGGGTGGCTGGTCGACCTTTTTAATTTGCTTCACTAATTTCACATGCGGTTTCCCGATGTCCGAAATAAACAAAATCAGAATTATTTTAACCCAGAAAAAAAAATTGCTCGGACGCAAAAAAATCGTACATCACATAGAGGTGGAAAGTCGCATTTGCTTGCGTAGCCGGAGGGGTCAACTTTGGTGATTACTAACCGAAGTTATACTTCTTAGGTGAGTTTCATAATTTTTAGCGCGATCTGCAAGGTACTCTAGAAATACGGAAAAAATACTGTTATTGTTTATTATGTTTTTAAAAAAAATATAAAAAAACACCAATTTCGGCTACTTGACCGTTTTTTCCCAACTTTGAAGGCCTGTATCTTAGGAAATACTTTAGTCAGAAACGTCATATTTTAATTCAATACGCTAATTATAAATAGAAGTAAATTCACAAAAATTCAAATTTCTTTAAGTGCGGGTTGGGGAGATTTTGGCAAGCAAAGACGAGACAAGCACCAAAAAACAAAAGTTTCAGGGCGATTTAAAAAAAGAGCCCGTTCTCGATTTTTTTAAAACTCTTACCAGTCATTCTACTCTATTTGGGCGTTACTATTCATTAAAAACATGTTGCATTATATTGATGGTGTAACAGATATAGCTTCTCTACCGAGCCCTTCTGCGAAGCTCGGCACGCGGTGTCCTTGTGGTGCGACGCAGTGGTTGCGACTTCTTATTTTGAGAGAAAAGTGATTTTTTTTTATTCGGCACGTTATAATAAATTCGTACATTACAATAGAACAAATTACACATCATATATAACACAGTTCTGCCTTCATAGGTTTCAAAATCTCGATAGATATTGACGCTAACATATTCACAGTTGTGCACTAGGAGATTCTTCCAAGGACACCCGAGAGTCCGTGCCACTTCCAAGCCATAGGTCGAAGCTTCTGATGTTTTGCATAGCCACACATGCCGCGACTGAACACCAGGAAAGGCGCGCACTCCCACCTACTCTCCATTTTTCCGTTCACGGAATTCAACAAGCTCATCGTTGTTCAAAAGTGTGAAATTCACTCCTTTTAGTTTTTGGGAAAGACTGTTCACCACGCAATAGACCTATTGCAGTATTGCACTAAGCATCAAGGAGAATGCAAGTATTGGTGTTCCACGCGCCACACGCGCACAGCTTCCCCGTATAAAAAATTCGAAGTAAATAACTAAAATAAAGCGTTGACGAACGCGCGTGCGAGATGCCATTTGTTTTAGGTATTTGCTTCAGAAAAGTTGCTACTGCTGACGCCGGCACGTGCGGCGCGTTGAACACCAATCCCTGCATTCTCCTTGATGCTTGGGTAATAGAGCAAATGGTCTATTTGCAGACTGAATGGGCTTTCCTGGTAGCTGTCTCAAGTTGTGAAGCGTTGCTTGGTGTTTGACGAGTCCTCCAACTCCGTCACACGCGTTCTGATCCAAGCCCAGTGGCTGAGAATAACCATTGGGCTTTGGGAAAAACATTTTTTTTTGGAATTCATGAAGTTGGAAGCAATTCTTGAAGTGACTGGCGGCACTGTCACTCACATATGTCAAATGAGAGTACACAGCAAGGTTGTCATCGACCCACCCTCTCAGTTTTTGTAGAACCAGACAGGCATAATCGGAGTCATGATGCAAGTCGTCACTGGTGACGGCAAAACTGTATCTCGACTTTCTATAGTCGATAGTGTGTTATGCGCGCCTGGCACGAACCCTCTCATGTGAAAATAATCATCGACCACCGTGATGCATCATTGCATCAATGAATTCTACTTTAGTGTGTCCTAACATATTATTATTGTAATTTTAAAACACCATATATAATAGTTTTTTGCATGCCTCTATAAAGCGTTTAGCTTACAATGAACTACTGCCAAAGCTACGAGCCACCAGGTTCAATCACGAAACAAAAAGAACCCACGTGGTGTATTGCTACGACGTGTGTATCAGTCCACCAAGTTTCAAGACACATATTAGTACGTACATCGCAGCAGCGAGTCACGTGGTGTCTACATGGCTCGTGATGGGACGCGGTGAAGCGAAGTGCAGCGCGTGGGGTCGAGACGTGTTCAAGTTAAGTGTTCACAACTCATTTCTGCATTTGCTAACACATTAAATATTAAAACCAAAGCCAGAAGACAAGCTCGAAAGGGCGGAACATTCCTAATCAAAATCTTCAGGTATCTGTTATTTTATTGCCCTTTTTACGTATTAATTTTTCTTTCCTTAGATCAACATATTTTATTTTATGTTTTCGCAGTCATGGAAATAAGTTTTAAAACATATTTAAGATATTTAATCATAAAAGCACCGTCTATAAGGCTTATAATGTTCAAATTATTTCGGGTTCTTACTTCTCATCAGGCGTGAATGCGGAAAGAAAAGGGGTAAGATCCTGAGCATCTGGTTATCGATCAGTCGGTGTTAAACGTAAGCAAAAAAGAAACTATACATTTAATTGAAGATGGTGTTCATTGATGATCACTTTAATTTTGTATTTCATAGAAACCATGCAAATCACGAATATGTATTCAGTCGGAGACCTTTGAAGATAATACACTTCTTTTCCAAGCTTGTACCTTATCAATGTTGAAGAAGGAAGGAGGGGAGGAACAAAACATTTTCCGTCGCAAGTGAGCAAAGCTCTGGGTTTCATCAAAACTGCGGTCTTTCCTGTTTACATTGGGTTTAAAATTCTTGCATCTGCACACGCCCGCACCTGTCGTTCTGCAAAGCGGCTCCCAACGAGGTCGATAAAATAAACGTCCAGTGTGTAAATATTGACGGTGCCGCCGAAGCCGTTAATTCTTCGCGCGCCACATAGTGCCCCGTGTTTCATGCTCGGCGCTTTACCGATGAAACAAAAAAGACGCAAACAAAATACGTGCATTGTTAA
The DNA here is from genome assembly GCA_037355805.1 of Ixodes ricinus. Lineage (NCBI taxonomy): Eukaryota > Metazoa > Arthropoda > Arachnida > Ixodida > Ixodidae > Ixodes > Ixodes ricinus. Next base: position 10,663 of record JAZHYW010014107.1, read on the forward strand.
GAACTGTTGACAAGATTTATAATATTTGCGAAACTAATCTCACCGGCTTACCCGGCCAAACTGTGTCGCATCTACAACCCATGAGGGGAATGACCCGGCGCGTACCTGGGGATTATGGTTGCTCATGCGCAACGAAGTGCCGGCTTATCCTGTCGTAGTAATCGGCTCTCGTCAGATTCTGCTCGGCTTAATATATCTCCCAATCTCGAAATTCGTTAACGGGGGGATAGCCGAATGGAAGGCGAGCTCTCTCAATCAAACGAGCCTGGAGCATGCGACACGCAGTTGTTTTTTTTCGGCCGTTGTGCTCGTGTGTGTATACCTGAGCCTCTTCATTATTCCGCATTAGGCATGTACGTGTTGGGATAAAAAAGATTATAGATGTGCTTATGTATTCTAGCTGTCTATTTACGCGTGAATTCCAACCCTTGCTCGTTTGGATCCGGATGAGCATCATACCGGCGTGTGGTCAGGTATACATACGAAGTTTTCGTAGTCCTTGAGTCTCCCTCCGCCACATTTTTTGCAACAAAGACCTGGCTACAGCACCGTGTGCTTTACCTAGCAGAGTTCCGAATCTACTAGCGGGTTGCGGGGAGCGTTGCGAGACGGCAGGAGCGATGTACGAAAATTGCCCCCTACTGCCACACCTGCGTGACGTCCGTTAAAGACCGCAGGCTAGTTGCGGTACTGGACTGGCTAAATCACTCATCTACAGTGGATCCAGACACATCATTAAAATTAACTACCGTCTGTCTAAACGTATGCACAATACAATCAGTTTAGTATTTACGTATATAACGTGGCATAAGTACCTACCTGCGAACACGAGTGAACTATGTTTGGTTAGTGAGCGACGAACATGAAAACCTGAACAACAAATACCAAATGTAGTCAATCTTTTCCAAAAAAGAACCCATGTTTTGAAGCAATGAGTTTCCAAACCTTGGTCCGCGTGCCAGATCGGGTCCACAAAGTCCTTCCCACAGGCCCGCGGCTGGCCGTGGTCATTACAGTGACGCCCGGCCCGTTTTCCATTTCCAGCAGGCCCGCTAGCACAGAACTGGGAGCGTGTAAACAAACGGCGACAGGACGCTCACCAAACGCTTCGTACCTATTCTGGTGCTTATCCCGCTGATAGTTTTGTGTCCTATTTATCGCACATCGCCATCACCGGTATCTTCATTCTTAGCCCCCGTTTAACGTCTGTGTAAATACGTTAAAATTATTTTGTGTTCTCATCTCTATTGTGCTTAGTGTCTTGTGTCATATGCATCGCGTACTGACATCATCAGTCCAAGCCTTCTTATTAGTGTTCTGCCTTGTGCGAATACCACCGAGTTCTTATAGACCTTTCCATCGCTTATTGCCCGGGCGAAAAATGCTGAATCACGGAGCTGTGGACCCGTTTATAACGAACAGCAGGAAACTCTACGATCAGTTCGATATAGCAAGTAGTTCGATATAGCAAAAATCATTTACAATGAACTTCCACGATGCGTTCGTTGAAAGCATAGAGCTTCTCTTTCTTTGTCATCTTTTCGCTTCCGCCTTGTAACAACACGCTGCAATTTTTTTTTTGCATGCGTGCAGATTTTTTAAATTTAGCTTATCTCCTCTTCTCAATCGCTTCTCTTCGTGGGCAACCGCTTTAGGATAAAAAGTTTTATTTTCTGTGCGTGCTTGCAGAGTTTGTTTTAGCTTTCTCCCCTTCTGAATCGCTTCTCTTCGTTCAATTTTGTTCGCGGCTTGAGCTTTTGGAATTTTCTTTCTTTCCTACTTTTTGGGTGGGGGGGGGGGGGGGACAGGCTAGAAGACGATTGTTTGCGCGTTTTTGGAAGCCTTCCCGGGGGAAAAAGTTCGATATAGCCAATGTATTGTTCGTTATAAAAAGTACTTTTGACATTAATTTTTATTTAAATTTTCCGTGAGTTCGATATCGACAATAATTCGCTGTACGTGGGTTCGTTCTAAACGGGTTTCACTGTATACCGCACAGCAGAGCTACAGCGCATGCTCAGAAGGCATTCCACAGCCCAGCAGACAAAGATGGCAGCGCGCAGAAGGCGATTTTTTGAGAGTTCTTCACGGTTTGGTTTATGGCCGGTGAATTTTCTTGGCTACAAATTCGTGTCAATGTCTCAGTCAGCTAGATATTGAACTGTACTATTACTTGCAAGTCTTGTTGTTCCCATGTATGTTTTTTATAAACACCTTGAGTTCTTTCGTACTCCTGAACTTCCCTATTGAAATGCTTATCTAGGACTGTTCATTTTGAGTTCTTTCTTTTTGATTTATATTAAAAGAAATTTATATAAACGAAACTATCATGTGGTTATGTCAACTCGAGTGCCTCAAGAGGCAAGTTTCTTATTTCCGCAAGCGCTTACAAGGTCGTCCTGCCCGAAGCAGGTTGTATATTATATTTGGCTACGTCAATTTTATTTTTAACGTTTTGTATAGACTCGTTTGCTCGAGTATATCATTTTAAACCAATCCCAACGATGCAGATTGCCTTGGAGTCTCAGTATCCAATATAAATGTACCTTTGAGTGATGGTACGTGCGTCAATCGTACGGGCATTAGGCAAGGGGAGGGAAGCTGGAAAATATTAATATGTAAAACCAAACAAACATTGACACTAAAACTGTCCCTATTGAAAATTCCATCAAGATACGTAATTTGGGACACTGACTGCCAGTCAGCAGCCCTGGTGGAACGTGCCCTGATGGTTCATCAGATGGCGTCTGACTGCCAGTCAGCAGCCCTGGTGGAACGTGCCCTGATGGTCCATCAGATGACGTCTTACTGCCACTGATGGAATGCCCCAAATTACGTATGTGGTGGTCTTTGATGGAATGTACCTTCCAAATTTGCGTTTTTCAGGTAAAAGGGACCTGTACGAAAATGTCAGAAACAGGCCGGAATGAAAAATTCCGGTTCCGCCTAGACCGAAAATTGGGGCACCAGTTCGTATCCACCCTGAAACCGCGCATTTCCAGCCCCAATATTAGACCCAGGCGGTGCACCGCGGAATTCCCGCTGCGCTCACCACTGGACTCTACCAAAGAATTTGGTGCTATGCCCTTAGCCGTTACAACCGAGAGATCGTCGCGATTTCAGACCCAGGCGGACTGGGTCTGAAATTGCGACGATCTCTCGTTTTAATGGCTAAGGGCATAGCACGAAATGCTTTTGTAGAGTCCAGTGGTGAGCGCAGCGGTAATTCCGGCGGCGAACACGGTCGTCCAGGCGTCGTCACCAAACACGGTGCACATAACACACACACAGCACGCACAAGCACAGTATCCAGTGTTGAGTGCATCGGGAAGTTCCGGCGGGCAAGCGGTATCCGAGTTGTCCAAGTATTGTCACCAAGCACACCAGCGCATCCAGATGCCGAGCCAAACTGCAATGGGTCGGCAGATTCGCACTATATAAAGATTCAAAACCGAGATCAGTGTGTATCCATCCAGCACAACGATAGGCGCGTCAGTATCCGTGCGCCCGCAGCGCGAGCGTCGCCGCCGGGTGAGCGCCGGGCGGCAGACCGACGCGAGCGCAGAACCTAAACTCTCGAAGCGCTGCCGCCCACTGCAACAGACAATGCAAGGCGTGTGTCGTCACCAAACACGGTCCACGGAACACACACACAGCACGCATAAGCACAGTATCCAGTGTTGAGTGCATCGGGAATTTCCGGCGGGCAAGCGGTATCTGAGTTGTCCAAGTATTGTCACCAAGCACACCAGCGCATCCAGATGCCGAGCCAAACTGCAATGGGTCGGCAGCCTTTCGGACTCGGGGTTCGGTCGCGATCGGCGAGGTCTGGCGCGGCGAAGCGCGGAGGCGTCCTCAAAGCGTGCGCACACGTCGCCTCTGGTCCAGAGTGACCCGGCGGCCCGGCCTGGAGCACTAAACGCTTGGGTTCTGATGTTTGTTCCGTCTGGAAACTTCTTCCACGGCACCGAAGACAGCGGGCACGATCTTTACGTTCACTGAACGCGTCGAAATGCCTCCACGTGCGACGACCCGGAAAACGTGGTGCGGCTGGTGCCGGAACTGCATAACTTCAAGCTTTGACAGGGCGTGGCGCCACCTTCTAGTCCGCATTCATGTAAACGTTGCCGCGTCGGCTTCGTTCGAAGAACGAGTGGAGTCGATGCGCTGAAGTCGCTTTCATGCAAACGAGACTATAGTCGGAACTCACGACAGACTGGGTCTTGTCGAGGAGAAATTCTACTAAAACATAAGGCATTGTAGATCCCGGCTGGATCGACAGGGTGGCACAAGCGCGCAAACAAAACGAGTTGAGAGCGATCGTTCATGGAAGCTCGGCGAAGCTTCTATGGGCGAAGCGAAAGTGGCGAAAGTAGAAAGTGGCGCGTTTGGCGTGCTCGGCATGTTCGGCGTTTCGGCGGGCTTCTGATCGGGGTGTCGGGTGCCCGGCTTGTCATATCTCTAACATCAGCAGTTTTATGGGCTCACGTTCCGAAATCGTTTTTTCGTGCATAGATTATTTTTCGTATTCATAGATTTGACGAAATAGTGGTATCCGAACGAACTTTACGTCCTTTGACCGTACGTCTGTCTGCACGTCAAAGCTTTTGACGTACAGTCAGACACGGTCGATGTACAGTCAGAATCGCCACCAAGAAATCTTGACGGCATTTCGCGGCGGCCGACTGCCACCAGGAAACCATCAGGAAGCCGACAAGCGGAGTCTGACTGGAGTTTGACTGTCGGTCAGAATAACTTGTTGGCCAATCAGACGTGCTTGACGTACAATCAGGCACAGACAGGTGTCCACTAGAAAACATCGACTGCCAGACAGCGTTACATTTATGGATTTTTCCTTCGGGGTGCGACACATTAAACTATATGTGATGGTTTCATGTATACACAGTTAGCACAATACATATTTTTTTTATTTAAAAGCAACGGACTACAAATCAGTGCCATACAGGGTGTCCCAAATAACCTGCACCAAACTTTAAGAAAAAAAAGAGCTCACTTTGAGAGTGAAAACAACTGTAATTTGTCAGCAAGCATCTTACAAAAGTGCACGATTTTTTAATGCGTTAGCATTAGTACCCATATGACGGGGAAAAGCTTACGGCATCCTTCTGTGTACAAAACAGTGAAAAGGAAAGCGGGCTGCGTAAAGAGGAGGAGAGTAGTGAAGGGCAAAGGCGAGAGAGAGGCGACGTCACGGGGCGGAAGCCAATGCGCTCGCAAATGCTGCTGGGGCAAGTTTCATTCATTCATTCGTTTATTTTCTGTGCTTATGAACAGCTTGACACTTTGGTAATGATGCACAGCAAAATGTTCACAGGTTAGTTACAGAAGTCTTATAAGTTACGAAATTTGGGTTAAAAGCATCAATACCTGCTCCCCTGAGGCTATTGTAGAACTGTTTAATACGGGTCATGGGACTGGTTTGGAAGATGTGATTAACATGGAAAGTCGGAGAGACCTGCAAACTCGACTCGTTCGAAAAGTTTGAACTTGCAAGTGTATGGAGCAGGTATGGCCTGGTTTGTGCTACAAAATGGAGTGTGAACCACGTACTAGCGCTGGCCCTTGTAGGCGGCAAAAAAAGACGAATTGTGAACGAAGAAGACTTGCTGAAGAAACTGGTGAACAGTGAAAGCAGCGTCAGCCAGCGCATGCCGCTGGCGTTTCCCGAGGGTCATGTAAACGCATTCCCTAAGGATCCACCAATGGATCATGCTTTTTTCAGTGCGCCTAGTTATTTAATTTGTTAAGACTAAATTGCTAAAGGGCCGAGGTGTGAACTAGAAAGTTCTAGATTACATTTAAAAACACTCAATTAAGGTGTTTGCTTCATGATACGCTTTGCGCTCTTCTTTTAATCAGCCTAAAAAAACGCGGCGAACTATATTTAAAAAAAATAAAAACCGTTACAACGTCTTTGTGCGCCGCATTTTCACGTGCTATTTTTTATATTTCGCGGCTCTCCTTTTAAGTTAATTAAAATAAGTGCGCGAATCTTGTTTCTCAATGAACTCTAAAAACACTTCAATTCGCACCTCGGCTCTCAAATTGATAATTAAAACGTTAGATAATTAGTCTTAAAAATAAAAAAGACAGTAGTATTAAGAACATTCGCGCACATTTCTAAGACGCTTGATACCAACGTGCCGTTAGTCTCTCCTGCCAAGAGCTCGTTTTTGTTCTTAAAGTTTGTTGCAAGTGATCTGGGCAAACTCTATGCGGAGGGCAAGTTCGTCTGCTTCTCGCGCAGGGGGTAGCGGTGACGTCAGAACGCCGAGCCCTGATTGGCTGATCGCGGTCCCCTATCTGAGCGTCGTCTGCTCCTTTGCAACGTCGTCTGCTCGCAGCGTCGTCTGCGTCGTCTTACCTTTCCTGCGACTTTTGCAAGTGGAGAGGCCAGATTCACGAAACTATCTTACGCCAAAAATATGCGTAAGACAAAACTTAAAAACAAATTCGTATTCACGAACCGAAATTTTCGTAAGTTTTGCGCAGGTTACGACAAAATCCTACGACAGCTCCGAAGCTACGCACTTGTTACGATCAAATCAGCATGGCCGACAGCGTCGCGGTCGCGACGACCAACGGACGTTTATTTTTCTACGTGCGCTTCTCTCGCGTCCCGACTTCAAGCAGCAAGAAAAAAGTAAAAAGTACTTGAACCAGACCACGACGAACAAGAACGCTGGATCCACAAACACCCGGGAAAAGCTCCAACGGCCACGATTCCACCGACACCGACCAAGCGAACTCGGCAGATAGGCCTAGCAGCCACTCCGACTCGGTGACCGTCTGCCCACGACCGGCTGGCGTGCTGAATGGAATGTGCCCGCGCGACCCTTGTGAACCCTTCCCGTATTATACTGTGATCACTGACCTCAATTTTAGATTAAGAGGTCAATCTCTTCCTCTTGTCATCTCCTTGTTTTCCGAGGCAACGGTGACTCTCGCCGGTGAAAAAGCGGTGAATATCCGACAGACGCAGGAAAGGTAAAGGAGCCATCGCTTTGACTAGCAGACGTAAAGCAGACGACGTTAACTGCGCCAACCCGCCGACGCCGTTAAAGAATGAGGAGTCTTGCCGCACACGAAAGGGGGGAAAAAGTATTTGGGAGGGAACTTGCGGACACTAACACGCTCACTCTCGGTTCTTAGCAAACAAACCTCGGCGTCTCGGGACACCTCGCCAGTGAGTACTTTGACTTCCCTCCTTGATGCGCGTCTGCTAGTTGTTCGACAAAAACAACGAACCGCTCGAGTTATTTCGTCTGCCTTCTCTGAAAGGCGAAGTCGAGCTCGCTCGTAAAGACCTGCACTTCCGAAAGTCGCAGGAAAGGTAAGACAGACGCAGACGACGTTGCGAGCAGACGTTGTTGCAAAGGAGCAGACGACGCTCAGATAGGGGACCGCGATCAGCCAATCAGGGCTCGGCGTTCTGACGTCACCGCTACTTCCTTTCTCATGCGCAGAAGACGAAAATGAGCCCACTTGCGAGGCGTATATACTGTGCAACTGCAAATATACTTGTTACTTTGAATATTGATCGGCTACGATCTATGTCGAGCCGCAACAGCGATAGCCCGCCAGTCTATTTAAATCTCCTATTGATAATGACCAATGGGATTTCTAAAGAGATGCAGACGAGGAGAAATATGCGTCGTATTTTACACGCACGCTATCAAAATTTGCGTTGCTTACTTTGTCCCGCAAAGGGCAGTTGGGAAATCACAATGGCCAGCAACTTTAGAAGAAAAATGAATAAAGAACTACGGGCCATAAAACAACGCAAACTGCTCAGCATGCTGGGTGTTTGTTTGCAGCACAGAATGCTTCTAGAAAAGAAAAAAAGTGACAATTAGAATAATATTATATACACTGCGATGATATCATCCCTTGAAAAATAAAGTGGTAGAAAACCGCATTTGTCATATAACGAATAAAATATAAAAAATAGTACTAGATTTAGAACATCATGGGGGTCAGTGCACCCTTAAATGCGGTCATTACTGTAAACGCGTCATGTTTTTCTTTTTTTTTAGAATCTACAGAAAGGCCTGTAGATTTTAGTTATAAAAATAATTGTTACCTTTTCGTTTCAATGTAATCTAGAATTACTCTATGAGTTCTATGGATACACTCTAAATTAGTGATCATGTAACACCGTAAATATCAAAGTAAAAATATAAAGATAGAGCACACCAGGCGCTCGTTTGCCTTTTTCTCATATTCATCATTTTATATTTTTTTTTCAACAAATTTAACGTATAAAGAGCGTTTCAGCAAAGACAAGGCATTTTCTATTAGGGTGGTTGAGAAAAACGTTATTTTCGGAAACAAACTGCCAATAACAGTGGATATAAGAGATTAGAATTAAAAAAATACACTTGTTATACAAGTAAATAAGTAAAATTGACTAATTAATTTTTGCCTTCATTTTAATAAATTGTATTGCCGTGTAATATACATTCCGATGTTCTATAGAGTTGGGTGTTTTTCCCGCAGACGAATATCAATGTTATTTTGTGCTTATATTTATGCTTGGGGATTTCTGTCTCGTATAATGCCTCAGCAAACATCTTACTCAAGCAAAATATTTCCGCATCAAGTTTTTTTTTTTTTTTTTTACGTTTGTAAATTACGGAACGTGAATATTTACTTTATTGAATTCGGTGCTTCTATAAAAAGCCTATTTTTCCGAAGAGAGAATTTGCCGATGTAATATAAAACCGGCACATTGTACGAAAGAAAAATTGTAACGTAACGTAAATCCCTTTATTCGTTCCCTAGGCGCCGACGTTATCTAAATTCTCCGGTGGCCTTTTGCTTCTGCTTCGTCCATCCGGATAAAGCTTTGTTGACCTTATCGATTGCATAATCTCTCCTGGTGGAGGCGATATGGCCAGCGTTCTTCTCAACATGACAGATTCCGTTCTCTCAATTGTTTAAAATATGCCTTTTCTACGCTTGTATTTTTCATGGTGGCATTAAAGTGTATGTAATGCTTAGAGTGATGAACAATCGAGGACGCGAAGATGTATCTTCCAGGAAAACCATAGGCGATATCAGGTTTAGAGTTGATGACCATCCCGATATCAGTTACACGTTCTGACATGAGAAAGGGCTTACGTGAGCATGAAAAGAAGCAAAGAATATTGCTCCCCTTACTGAGCTGCGGTTCCAAACACCATAGTTTTCTTGTTCCGGCACCATTGCTATGTACCCGACAACTGAGCCTGTCAGCGGAGGGTCAAACACAGGAAGCGGTGCGAGCACTCCAATCGATAGCGTGTTCCACCATGAGTGCTTGTGCGCTACGTGGCTCATTGTCGGCTCACCCATGGCGCAGTTTGCAACCCTGTTCTTCGCAGGGGAAACAAGAAAATGCACTCTCTTTGTGAAAGGCACCTGTTTTTTTCTTCTCGGAAAATGAACGAAAGAAGAAACTTTTCTTTAGTTCCGAGCGATTTAGTAAAGGTCAACGATCACATAAAAAGAATAGGGTGGAAATAGAAAAAAAAACAAAAAAACACCCATGACAAGTTCTTTCACTCTTGGTCTTACGAATCTGGACTCAAGTGATCATGTCTTTCGACCTTGACTATTTTCAATGTACATACACAATAAATTAAAAAGCCTTCGTCGGCTACTAAAGAGAGAGTACGGTGAAAGAAAGAAACGATCCGCTCAAGCCGAGAAGTCAGAGATAGGCTGTAATCTGGGAGGTAGTCCTACAAGAAGAATGAAATCATTCTTCAAAATAGAACAACTATGGGCCTCTGAACTTTGTCATCTGCTCCTCTTAACATTTTTGTTGGTTCTTTAACTCGTACTCAGATGATTTCTCGATGCTGCTCACTCCAGGACACCAACATTTAGGCAAGCATAAAGGTGGTAATAGCATCGCTATTACCTATAATACAACCATGTAAATAAAGTTCCAGCGCTCTTCACCATCGCAACAGGCTCAATCTATTGACGACCCAACGGATCTGCACCATCAATTCTTCAACAACATGCTCTTCGTCGTCTGTTGGAAAAACTAAAGCGCAAAAGAGGGTGACAAAATATACTACATAAAGCATGCTCCTAAGCATATTTTTTAAACGTTTGCGTTGATGTCTTTTATTATTATAAAAATCCCAGAATGCAAACTCTTGACAAACAGCTCGCTCGAGTTAAGGTCTTTATACCAATCGGCAAATGAGACAATGGGGGCGTTATGGAGACAACGTTGCAGGCAATCGTCCATAAACCTTCGAGGTGGGCAAATGAGCGTGTCAAATTATAAATAAATCGCAGGGGCCGTATTTTCACACGAGTCTTTGCTTATCCAGACCAACGTTCTGAGACATCCCGTGGAATAAAAGATTTCAAGGAAATATCAAAATTATAATTATTTTATGTTCTATGAGACACAGGCAATCGCAGTCCTTTGGAATTTACGATATTTTGTCAAGTAAGACAGACATTGACAATTTTGTTAATATGGTCTATAGTATTTAATGCAACACATCTTTAGAGCCGTGGAATAAAAACCATGCGTGTGGAAATGCATAATTAATGCTTATTAATATTCTAACGCGGTAGCGGAGCTCGTGCGGGAGGAAAGCCGGCATCGGTGGCGTGCGTTAAAATCCAGGATTGGTCGATACGGTCATGACGTCACATCTACATGACCTCGTGCGAGGAATTTTAAACGACCCAGAACGCTCACGTGAAACGTGACGTCACGCGTGGAATTAAAGTGGTTAAAACATGACATGTAATGCGAATCAAAGATTGCCGCACGTTTCAAATGATTTCACTCTATAAAGCAATTAATTTGCCTTACAGAAAATTTCTAATAATTTTAGGCAGTATTCGAACTTACGATGCTTCGGTTGCGAGCCAGACAAGTTACCGAATAGGCCACGAAGACATTTTTTTCTTTTGTTTTTTATTGCCTGTAATTATATACATAAAACGAGAGCATCACACTGATTTTCATACAAAAAACAACAGCAGCGGAAGGGTTAAAAACCAGCCAGCTTGGTTGATAAATGAACATGCAAAACATCTTCGAGCGTAGCCAGCTCTCGGAGGACGCGCAACCACTCAGGGGCAGGCTGTTGCGCCTTGAACACTTCTTTCTAAAAGCACTCATGTTCAATGAGGTACTTGTACACAGGGCGCACGTTTATATCTGCTTGGCGTACCGCCGTACGAGACAGCCAAATACTGTGCAGGCCCAAAAGCATTATCATGTCGTAGGGCAAATTACTTTCTTCTTCGACGGACAGGAAACGAATGCCCTGAGGCGTTAAAGGGAGATCTTTTTTTCAGGGTCCTTTGAAGGATATCCTAGAAAAAGCTGCGGCGCAGCAGTCTAGAAATACGTGCTCAATGGATTCCGGTTCCTTGCATAGGACGCAGTTCGTTGACCATGCGATTAGTACTCTTTTCCTGCTAGCCATGCTTGAACCGGAAGCGTTTCGCTGTGTTGTTTGAAGAAAATGTTTTAATACAGGCGGGAACTATGATTTTTTTACCCGCTTTAATACATTCAGTCCTGGGCCTGCACTGTACGGCGATCGGTACAATGGAACAACAACAAAAAAATCAATTAAATTCTTTGACAAACTTTTCTTGGAACATCAGCCAAATACTGGATTAAAAAACGCGCCGCTAAAAAATGATAAGCACCGACAACTTCCTTGATCTAGCCGTGAACACCGAAGCTAACGTCTTCACTTGAAGCCACTATGTATTCGGGCAAAACATTCCGCATCCTTTATTGGATGGCAGAACAAAAAAGGGTCTCTTTGATCGCGAAGAAAAAGAAACCGGCTAACCAGCTCCCTTACGAACAAGTGTGACAGACCCAGGCCACCATCTTTGACTCGACGAAAAATGTTACTTCGACTCGTTCTCTCCCATGTGGAGCACCAAATAAAAACCGCGAACAGCCAATGCATACGTCCAATGTTGATTCTTGAACAGTGCATCACCTGTAGTATGTACCACAACTTGGCAGCTAAAAAGGTGTTACAAATCGTGGCCCGCGCAAAAATGGATAAAGCATTACCTCTCCACTTCTCAGCCCTTGCACGTAAAGCTTAAGTTTTATCGCGCCAGAACTGATTGCTAAAGCGTAGTGTTCTAACGGCACGCCGAGATAACGCACTGGGGCGTCAGACCATGCAATGCGCTCAAACACATGCGGTGTTGAAGGCCAATGGCCATGCCAGAAACCCAAATATTTTTGCCAGTTGATAGCTTCCTGTATCCTTACAAAACAGTTCAGTTGGCTCTACAGCTTTTTCATATTTTTTTGGTCTGTACACAAAATGTCCACGTCATCCGCGTATGACAAAATATGTACTTCGCTCGCTTCTAACTTAAAGCGTCGTATATGACTGTTCCGTATTATGCTTAAGCAAAAAGGTTCCATAAAGATACAAGAAAGCAGTGGCGAAAGCAGACAGCCTTGTCGCACGGACAAAGAAATGCCGGATACGTTCACTTACATGTTTGTTCACAACAACTCTTGTGGCACACTTATGATACGCCATACTCAAACCATCAATCAAATTGAACCTACGTTAACATGTTCTCTAATGAAAAAAGGAGTTTCGTGGGATACACGATAATATGTTTTTTAAAGTCAATTTGTAGGACGGCAACTCTACATTCCATAGCATCGCAACATTCTAGAATACTACGGCCAACGTGCAAATTTGTAACAATACTTCTGCCTTTAATGCTGCATGTTATGATGCGGGCCGACAATAACACTTATTACCGACTGTAGCCGTTCCGCCAAGACCTCCATTACTATTCTATAATCAACATTTGTTAACGTTATTGGTGTATAGAATCCAACCTAATGAAATTTTGCGGAGTCATCGCTTTTGGGGATGAAAATGGTGTTTGTAAACGAAAAGGAAGGAGGCAAGACTTCCAGGTTATTTCCTTCGCTAAACACGCAGTGTTGAAAACGGGGCCACTTTGTCTTTGAATTTTTTTAAAACTCCCCTGCTAAACCGTCTGGGCCGGGTGATTTTCCGGGTTTTAAATTATCCATTTTTCTTTCAATTTCGCACAACGTAATTGATTGTTAGAATTTTTGTTTTAGTTCATCTTCTAGTTTCGGCATTAGCGGCAAGTAAAGAATTTGAAACTCTGCTTCCTTTAGAGCACGATAACAAGAAAGCTCTTTGTAATAATCCACAAATGTATGTTCGATAACTTGTCTATCGCTTCAAAAAATAATTTATCGAATAAATAAGTAAGATATTGATACAATCTCACTTCTTAAATTTTTTAGATGTATTCTTTCTTTCCATACACAGGGCTCTTTTTGTAGGTAGTATCTCCGACTGATAATCGCTTTAACCGCGCTTGCACTATGGACCCCTGAAACCGCACGCTATCAAAGGGGCGCTTTTTCAAACTGTTGATATCATCCGAGAATACGCCGGGTGATAGGCATTCTTCCCGCAGTTGAAGCTCCAGCACGTCGTTGAACTCTTTTATGTCTTTTCTTTTAGGCGTGTTTTAGAGAACTAGATCGTTAGATGGCACTCATCTTAAAGGGCAACTCCGCTTCATTTTTGATATTTAGAAAACTATGCAGCCCTCTTCAGTATCATATAGGAAGACCCCATGTCAAATATTACGATCTAATTCCGTCTATATATTTAATAAACTGGCCAGCAAACTTTCAAACGAGCCAAGTCGCCGAAATCTGCCAACTCTAGCGTGCGGCGTGAGGCGCAATCGTCAGCGCAGTCAATGCGACGGAGTTAGAGCGGCCAACGTTGACCCACTACGCCAAAGGCATGACTACGTCATTCTCGCGTTTTGTTTGTTTTTACTTCTCGGAGCGAAACTGAACGATGACGTCATGAGTTTCTCCTCCCGGTGTTGGCTCAAGGGCGTCCACGTGATCACCGTAACGCGGATGCGCTAGTTTGCGCTGCCCAGCGCGCTTATCGGTCTGTTTCTCCGCTCCCCCTCTCCTCTTTCGTGTTCTCCCCTTCCCCTCTCCCCCGGTCCATCACCGTCCACGCCATCCGAAGCGACCTGCCCGCGTCGCGTGTCCTGTTCCTCGCCCCCCCGAACGTCACAAGACCACGTGGTTGGGATGTGACGTGGCCATGACTCTGACAACACGAGGCCAATGTTGCCTGACGCAACCGAAGTTTCGGTTTCGGTATCAGCTGATGTTTAAATTAAGATTACACAAATAATATTTCACATTTCGCGAATTCGAAGACGTAGAGCTGTTTAGTAGTGCTTTGTGCAATGGAATCACATGTAAGCCTAAATTTTTCGGAATTGAGCGGAGTTGCCCTTTAAGAAGATATCGCAGCTCCCGAGCCTTATGCGATTCCAGTGGCAAGGTTTTAGTATTGTTTCTCAGGAATCACCGACCAGTTTGTCTTTGGAATGGTTTTATTAGAAAGATAATAAAAACGGATTAATATTGCGGCGCTACATTTCCCGATCTTGAAGTTTCAATTTTTTTACGGGAACTTAGAACTGCTTGGAAAAGCCCTTTTTGTTCCGTTCTTCATGAATATTTAAAAATAAACCAGGGCCGAAATACAAATTCAGGCGCCGCAATATTCAACACCAGACCTTTTTGAAAATATCTCTAAGTATAATAATATTTTTTTCTATATATCCTCATTGTGATAAATTTTAACAAAGTTTGTAGCTGGATTTGTGACATCAAAAATGTCACAAATCCAGCTGTCAGCTGGCGCCATCTATGAGTGTGTTAGCAAAACGTCCTCTTGAAATTGCGCAATGTGTTATTGCACCCTGGACTACTTTCATCTTCAAGGTCGGTCCGTTCGCGATCGGAATTTTAAGAAGGAAAACCTCCCAAAAGCTTCTTTTTTGTTTTTTCTGTTTGACGGGTTAGATATTTTGCCTGTAGCGCGGGTGTATTAGTCAACTCACCCGAGCGCGTCGTTTGCCAGGATCTTCCGTTCCTTGTTGGTATCGCACAAATAGTACAAGCGAAAGGTTTTTTTTTTCTTTCTTTGTTTGGTGGCGAAGATATTTCGCGGTTAGCGCGGGTGGGGGCCGTAGTAGGATTCCGTGTTTTCGGTGTTTATTTCTCGTGAAATTCGGAGGGTGTTTTTCGGAGTTAATTTCTTTGCTGTGGATTCGGGGTTTATCGGAGTTTATTTTTGTTAGATTCCAAATTCTTTAAAATTCGGAGTTTATTTTACTGTGTAAAATTTAAAGAATTCGAAATCAAAATAAATAAGGTCCGGGTACCATGACCCGTTGTCCCGAAGGAACCTCGACGTGCTAAAAGGCAAACCTCTTTTTTCAGTAGTTCTAGATTTCAAAGGAAACTGAAGTGGAATCTCCTCAGGACCACTGACCTTGTGCTCTTATTAAGTTTAATTGTAAAACTATGTCTTTTTTGCTGTTTATTTTGTCGCTGTGACCTCGAAATTCTGAGTTGTTTCTGGATAAATCCGAATTGACGCAAAATTTACTGGCGAATGTTTTTCGTTTTTTTTTTTTCAAATTTATCCGAAATCACGGAACCCTAGTCAGAAGTCGTCAATCACCCGCGCGTGTCGTTGGGAGGATGTTCCGTTCTTTCTTGGTGTTTTGGGTCACGAAAATGGGGGTGAAAGATATCACGCTTCAAGCGGTCCTTGCGTGAGGGCTGAAGTTAGCAACTGCAGGCAGACAAAAGCTACCGAAGCGTCAAATGATTGATACTGTCTTACCACTTCTTTCTGTTCGAAGTAGGAGAGGTGATTTGATCTGGCGATTTCAAATATTCTGCGGAGATGCATTTAAAATGTTTACTTATATTAAATGCGGAAGAAACATACGTTAGTTCGTCGATTTTGTTTTATATTCGACATTCGCTTAGCATATAAAGTTTTGGAGGTTGATGTCTACCGTAATAAAACAAACATTGCGAAAATGTATTCAGTGAGGCTAAAAATAGAAAAAGCTTTTTGGTAGTAGGCGTCACACGTTGCTATTTGGAAGTTGTGAAAGTCTTGCGCTGAAAATTCTTTCTTCGACCCCAACTAACACTCTCTTCATTCAGTATTTTATGAAATAGAGATGAATGTTTTAGACAAGAACCCGCACACATTTTATTGTGGTGTTCGTCGATTGCAGAGTCTTGACTGCGATGAGCCCTTGGTCGGCTGTTACTGTAGGGCGGAGGAGAAAATCTCACCGAAGAACGGGTGGCGGAGGAAAGCTCACCTGAGAGAAGCTCACCGGTGAAATTCTCACCGAAAAACCGACAAATGCGGAGAAAAGCTCATTTACGAAATATTTCATTCAATATTTAAAATTTAATGTTCTCGGCATTGTTCGCACTGCGGTGTTTATATTTAGAACTTACGTCCGCACTTTGCTTACCGCTGATTCTGCACTTTTTCCATGTTCGTATATTTGTAAAACCAAGTGTTCTAGTTCAGCCCCAGAAGACTAGCTTACTTTCTAAGAAAAATAGTGAAGAAGCAGACGAATACACAGTTTTGCAGAAAATAAACAATAAAAAAGTGGGAGACTCGTGTTTTTTTTTCTGTTAGTTTTTACATGGAGACAGGACACTGCCTCAAAGTTCAATACTGCAAACAGCAACAATGTGATCTCCGTCTTTGCACCCGACGACTACAGACCTCCCAAAAAAGTAACAAGTCCGTCTTAGGCCAACATCACTGAAGGAGGCCTATTGGTTAATACAAAGCAAAAGAAAAACGGGACATATCTTTATCCTTTGGATGCAAAAAAACAAAACAAAAAAACACTATTTACAAGAACGAGAAACGATCTGGCCAGAAATCATATTGTTCGATAAAACGGCATTTCTACGAAACGGCTTTGATGAAATTGGGTTCAATTAAAAGGCGTTCGATTAAACTACTTCGACAGAACTGAGTTCGATTGAATATCAAGAGCTACGAAGAAATAATGTTAGATCGGTTCGTAGAGGTGAGCTTTCCTACGCATCTATCAAAAGTATGGCGAGCTCTTCTCCGCATCCGCTGAGCTTTTCTCCGCCGGAGGACAGCGCACCACCGAGAAGTTCACCGGCGAAGAGCTCACCAAAGAAACGTTCACCGCAAAACTGATAGATGCGGAGATAAACCCACCCAAGAATTATACGATCAACCTTTTAAATTTAGTATTTGTAGGCTCTACTCTGGAGGCCTTGTGGGGAACACAAACGGAGATATACACAAAATTCGTATATTACAGACACCAACAGAGACGAAGAAGCAGAAGTCAACAGTTCTGCAGGATGGGAACAAGTAACAAAGTGATAGACACGTCTTTTTCCAAGAAGGTATTGTCTCAATGTTGAGTCCTATGAAAAGTAATGAAGTGACCTCGTCACTGCACGGGATGATCACGGACAGCCCCCGAATTGTGTCAGGACCGTATAGTCTTCGGCAACATCAACACCAGAGATCCCAAATTACTACAAAACAACAACAACAAAAAATACGAAGAGAATATTGCTATTCTGCAGATAGAAAAAGAATGCCATTCCCGAAAACGAGAATCGTTGGTAGGTTTCCACCGCGTTCATCAAGCGGCCGGTGAGCTATTCTCCGCATCGGTCTGTTTTGCGCTGAGATTTTCTTCTGTTAGCTTTTTTTCCCAGAGTCGTGACCTTGGCATCGACCTACACCTTTTTTTATAACGAAACGGCAAAAAATCGCACCTGCCTGAAAGACGATACCGGTTTTCAATCATATTTGCACAAAGCGAGGCATCTAAGTTTCTGTTGCGCAGTAGAAGGTCAACCGCTTCCTGGGACCGGACATTTCACCGAACAACGTTTCATTTAATGCGTCGTAGGTTTTTTCCAATAAAATTTGAAAATGTATACTTTCTTTGAAATTATTGAATCGTGCAAACTATGAAGTCATTTCTCATTGTCCTCTCGTTCGACAGACGATTGGATGGTACGACGGATAACACGCCTGGAGTTGTACCCAAGCGGATGGATTTGGGGTTTCATCACGTCCCCCTTCACCAGCCCCGATTTTTAGATGCGGAGCATCTCTTGCTCGGGTCTATGTCCCGCGGCGTCGGCGTCGTCCGCACTCACACTACGCATGCGCAACTCTCCTCCTTCCATCTCTCCAACAGCTGCGCGTTACTCTCTCCGCTCTCTCTCTCAACCAGCTGCGTTGCACTTCGCGTGGGTTCGCTTCTACTCACACCGCGCGCGCATGCGCCAACTCTCCTCCTCTAGTCTCCTCTCCTTCAAGTGTGAATATAAGCAGCGGTAGCGCGCTGCGCGCGTTCCCCCGGAGGAGTGAAAGGAGGATAGTTTTGGGCGCGCGGGTCGCAGCGCCACGCCAGGGCTTTCCAGTGGGGTGGACTTTCCCCGCAACTCTGCGGCTCGTCGTCTGCTAGCGTTTCTCGGCCGCTCGCGTCCGCCGCAGCCCAAATCCGGCCGGCCAAAAGAAATCAATCAAGAAGGGAATAAATTAATTACGATCCGCGATGCTCCGCATCACCCCATGGTTCCCCTCGGGAAGATGGTGTAATTTTTGTTTTATTTTTTGGCGTAGCAACATTTTAGAGCGCAGCTCTTAGGCGCCCGTTTCCGGCTTGAGCGGCGTTGGCGTCGCCGCCGGCGTCGCCGTCACCGTCGCCGTCGGCGTAACCGCAAGGTCACCCCAAGGTCACGTGACCCCCCAGATCATGTGACGCCCTAGGCCACGTGGCCCCCAGGTCACGTGACCCCCCAGCCAGGTGACCCCCGAGGGGTCACGTGACCCCCGGCCACGTGGCCCCCAGGTCGCGTGACCGCCCCGAAAATCACGTGACCCCCCCCCTCCGCGCCTTCCCCCCTCCTCAAGAGCTGCGCCTCCAATTCGGCGTTACAGGGAGTTGTAAACGGCTTTCATTTTTTCCGCTATTAGAATTCTTTGTTTAAAAAATACCGGCCAGTTAAGGGTTTCCGGTACGAGACGAACACTTTTTCGATGAAATGTCCTAAAACACCACGCGTTTCAATTTTTTTTGACGTTGGGGATTTTTTTTGTTTATTGTTTTGCTTAACGATAACTGAGGCGCAGCTTTGTAGCCCCCCCTTTTTTACCAAAAGAGAATCTAACAAAACATAAAGAAGGTCCAGACTCCTCGGAATGCCATACAACAACGCCTACCCCAGCCACAAGCCAGTGGACCCCCTCTAACTTTTTTTAGATGCGGAGCATCTCTTGCTCGGGTCTATGTCCCACGGCGTCGTAGTCCGCACCCACACTACGCACGCGCAACTCTCCTCCTTCCCTCTCTCCAACAGCTGCGCGTTACTCTCTCCGCTCTCTCTCTGTACCAGATGCGTGCACTGCGCGTGCGTTCGATTGTACTCACACCGCGCGCGCACGCACAACTCTCCTACTCTAATCTCCTCTCCTTCAAGTGTGAAAAAAAAATAAACGGCAAGCGGCGAGCGTTCCAAGTTTCTCTGCCGCGAGCCGCGACGAAGGCTCGCGTAGGGGGCCCCGCTAGGGCAGTCGGTGGCGCCATCTCTCGACGTCAGCACGCAACTGACTCTTTCCTCGGAACCACCACGATGCTCCGCATCACCCCATGGTTCCCCTCGGGAAGATGGTGTAATTTTTGAGAGCTGTGTTATCTTCAGCGCAAAGTGGGAACTAGCTCGAAACCAGCCAAGAACAGAATTTAAGCTCATTTTTGCTGAAATTTGGACTATATCCGTTGGTACATCGATCTCATGTTTTAAACTGGAATCGGTCATACTATGCGAGAAAAAACTGCGGAGGTGGCCGCGGTACATAGCTCAAAGCTTTACTGGTACTCAAACATTCCACTTTATCTCGGTGAAAGATTACAAAAAGTGGCTCATTTCGGGGGAAAAAAAAAAAGCTTTTTAACCATGATCTCGTAAAAAGTTAATCACGTGAACCAAAATGCGCCCAGCGCCCCCTTGACGCTGTTATTTGGTGCCACAGCTTTTACTTATTTGAGTGATTTGCGGAGGCGGTGTCTCGTCCGGGCGAACAAAACAAAACAACAACAAATGCGGTGCTAGGTAAAAGATGCTGGGGCCTTAGTGGCAATCCAGTTTTGTGAAGTGATTAATCGGAGCACGTAATTATGAAAGTTAGTTAGAATCTATTTTTAACGTAGCTTTGTAACAATAGAACTACGCTTTGATCAGTACGTATATAAGATGTATGTAACACTATCTAAACTTGTGGTAATCGACTTTTTGACATTTTGGCAGTACAACATGTAGTTCTCATTCAGTTCAATATTTAGAAATCAGAGGGACCGTTGAAATAAAAGGAAATCCGGTGCTCCGGGAAAAAAAGCTGGGACCTTAATGGCTGTTGTTTGCATCGCAAACTGGTTATTTTCGTTTCTTTTTTCGCACAAGAAGATCAGACACTTTTTAGACTGAGTAGCTTTAGTTTTCAAAGCATGAACCTGAGGATCATCGTTGAGAATTGTGGCCTTGCTGTTGGCGCGCGGTCCTTTGGCTCGGGGCTTTTCCCGCGTGCAGCCCGTGGGACCATCTGCCAGTAACTCACTTTATGCTGCTTCTTCTTTGGGCTGCGTCGAAGGGCCGGGAACAAGTGTTCCAGGCGTGCCACTCGTCGCAACCGACTCGGCTTCTTCTTCCTTCATTTCGTGGTCATTGGTGACCGTCGTGACAACTTTAATGACCGCGGCGCACGTGCGCGCGCAAACCTGGCTTTCGTGTCCGATGCGATTACAATCGTCACACTGGGGCACTGGGCAGTCCCTCCTGATGTGGCCCGTCCTCTTGCAGCGGAGGCAGGGGTGCGCCCTGCGAGGAACCAACACAAGGACGTTGCCTCCAAGCACTCTCAGCTGATGGGGAACTTGTCTTTCGTGACAACCTCCCTCAAAATCACCTTCACCAGAAGCGTGGTTGACTGGACGCCCGCAAAGCCTTCCGTCCGTAACGTATCGTGGGTGACCTCGGTGACCTTCCCAAACGGCTTGAGCGCTCGGCGAACTGCCTCGTCGCTGACGTGGAAAGGCAACCACTGCCACTTTAGACGTAACTCGCCGTCGTAGGGATCCAGCACGGGACACCTTTTGCTTTTCACCCGCAGCTCCTTGGCCTCCAAAATCTTTCACTGAGCCTTCGGCCATTCGAACTTGAACAGCCACAGGTTTTTCATGATACGTCCCTCCCGCTTTCAGGGAGGGAAAGACTATCAAGCGGTGCAGGTCGTTCCTGAAATCTTCTATCTTCAACGGGCGCCCTGTGATATCGGCGTGCGTAATGACCGAAGTTTAACTGAAGTAACGTAGAAGGTTCAGCTAGCTGATACTTAGAAGACATACCTAAAGAACGCACAAGCACAGAAGAAAGAAAATAAAAGACAGGAAACAGCGCTGACTCCCAACTTATGTATTGTGAATAAAAGAGAAAGATGAAGCTTTCACAAGACATAAGTTGGAAGTCAGCGTTCTTCCCGTCTTCTATTTTCTCCTCCGGGGCTTGTGCGCTGTTTTAGGTACGATCGAGGTTAAAAAAATGACCGCATCTCCACGTGGTGAATGATGTTGATTGGGGCGAAGCTCTGGTGGTGCTGATGATACTGATTTTATTGTTCAAAGGTAGTGCTGATGGTGCTGAATTTTTTTTGTTGGTCATAGGTAGTGCTGAGTTCCGGGTTGCGTTTCGACTTCATAATTACTGCTTTATGGTCGGTGAAATGCAGAGCCAGTGGTTCTTCTAGCGGATCAGCCTGGATCCGCTAGAAGCCGTGGGAACGCATCTCCACCGCTTAAGTCAACGGTCCATGTAAGAAAGAGAATGTGTGGTATGGAACGTGGTTATATACGCATTTGAGCATTTGACCGCAGTGCCCTTTCGTCTATAAACGTTGAGCCAATGCATGCAAAGTTTAACGCGATTATATACGCATTTGACCGCAGCGCCCTCTCCTGTATAGACGTTGAGCGGCTACATGCAACTTTTCATCCATGACATCCCCAGCTCTTTAGTTACTACCACATCCCAGAGCCCCCTACTCGTCCCGCAGTCGTGGCCGAGTGGTTAAGGCGATGGACTAGAAATTCATGGGGGTCTCCCCGCCCCGCACAGGTTCGAATCCTGTCGACTGTGCAAACATTTTTTTTCTTTTTTGAAGAAGACAGATGGGATGGCAATCGATTTTAGCTCGGACGCTGGACGGACAAAGCTAGACCCTAAGGAGCTTCGCCCCTACAACGTGTTGCCTGAGGGAGGGCAGTTTAGGCATAAAATGCGGTAGGTATCCTGAGGTGACACATCAGATATGCCACGGCCTATGGCGACCGCTGTTGCCGCTCCGACGGAGCTCGTCATGGCAAGTCCGTCTCGTTCGAGCGCCGGTAGTAGAATCCGACACGCAAGGCACGCTTGCACGGCTTGGGAACGAGCGGGAGTTCATATGATGATATGTTTCGCTATTGCGTTCCACTCTTGAAGGCGAAGCTTAAGCGGCCTCCGGTATGTTATGACTCTCATGTAAAATATGCCCAGGGAACATTGCAATGTTTATTGTTGTTCAGTAGAAATTCTAATTTTAGTGCATGCGCCGAAATCCTGATGCCAAAGAAAGTAAGGGATATCCTTGCTTTTATATCATATTATAGAATCACGCAATGTGATCTCTATAACGCTTGTGAAAAAAGTAAGCCTATGCGCTTACTTTGCTGCACCACTGAAAAGAACGTCCTAACCTGACGAGGAATGAGCAGTATGGCCATTAGTGCTTCTGCAAGATGCCATACAGGGGTTGGCAGCAAGTATGCTGCGTGGTCTTCAGTAGTCTCATTGTGCTCACTACCATTCACAGGATCTGAACAAATTATTACACAGTCCGGAATCTACGGCGTTGACCGTCAACGCTCATACATTAGGTGAAAAGTGAATGCGATTCTTGCAATTTGGCCGCGTATCATCTGATAACCAGCTCTGCATGTCGCACGCAACAATGCTTTTTTGATACGACGGTGAAGCTGAAGTAACTGGAGCGTCTCCAGGGGGATCTTTCGCGTTCGTGTTTCTAAAAGCGTAGCAGAGCCTTCTTACTGTAGTGTAAAGTCAGTTCAGGTATACGTCGATACAACACGCAGAGTCGCCGATTACCTTAGAGGTAATATTAAAAGGAGCACTAACTGTGCCTAATGAGATAGCGGGCTGCCGAGCGTCCACGAATAAAGGCATCTCAGGTGAGAATAAAAAGCACAGCAAAACGAAAAATGATAACTAGGCGCTGGAAGTAATTACTTGGAGAAGTTTCGCACTTCACCTTTTTTATTATTTATATGTCTAGACAGCCAGACTGCAGGAAAAGCAAATATGAGCTTAAAATATTGGTACGAGCGAAATACCGTCTTGCCCGAGGCAAATCTGCAGGCTTGCATGACTACAAAAAAAAATCCAAAGAAGGAATGCGGTGCAGAGCGTCCAGACTGAGTATCGAATAACGTTAATCACAAGCTATTCATTAACGGTGCCCCCACTAAACCACATTAGTGTTTTTCTTTCTTGAGAATTTAGTTTTATAGATTCGATGTCACAAATGTTGTGTATATCTCTGCCTGACCAATGTCGTAGCTAACGTAGTGTAATTTGATGCACGGAACTTGGTCTACATAGAAAGAGCAAAACAAAATGTAACAGCATAGTTTTTAAAACCAATGTTTTTTTTTTTGTTTTCTTTAGGCTCTAAAGTACATCTAACAACTGAAGACAGCGACCCCGTTTCTGTGGCCGATTTCCCTTGGGGTATAAAAAAGGCATGCGCCTGTAGAATTTCATCATTTTACTGGAGTTATGTTCCAGAAATCAATAAATCCTACGAAGTGGAGGTTTTTGATTTCCTTCCTCTCTTATAGTTACATAACTATAAACAAAACTGTTGCAAAGAAACATTATTTTTCCCTACAAATACAAAAAACAGAAGACGCAACTTCAAACATAAGCGAATTGAAACTTGCTCGTTTCTGCTGGTTGCTTGAGCTTACGCTTGCTTAAAACAATAGATGGTTTGATTATGTCTATATTTGAGCTTCATATTAAAAAATCAGAAGCTTTCCTTACGTACCGTCATTTTCGATCACTATTACGTTAGGCAGTGTTGCGTTATTTCTAGAGAGTCCCACATTGAAACAATGGTTAAAAAGAATATACTAAAAACCACCCAAAACCAA
>JAZHYW010014108.1:0-14303 GCA_037355805.1 Ixodes ricinus
CGCGTGACGCCGTTCGAAACGGTCGCAAAAAAATGAGCTCCCGTGGAGCGTCTTCAACGGCTTTCACCGGCCGTGGTTCATCTGCTGAAATGTCCCAGGATACCTACCGAGTGGTTCTGCCGTCACTGCCTACAGGTACTGAAGTTTTGAACTCTGTATTCGCTCATTGCGACATTACCGGACGCCCGTACAAGATTGACGATTTTCGAGGAGAAATGGAACGCCACGGCGTTCTGAACGACCTCATTGGAGCCGGCGCGTACCAGATGAACCATGTCTGGCTCTTCACCTTCAACTCTCTGACAGCGAAGCGAAAAATTCTGGAAGCCAAGGAACTTGTGGTGAAGGAAAAAAGATGCCTCCTCATCGATCCCGATGAGTGCGAGGTACGAATACGGCTGCACTGGATACCCATTCACATAAGCGACGACACAGTGCGGAGGGCTTTAGAGCCTTACGGAAAAATCAACGAAGTATCCCGCGACACATGGAGGGCGGAAGGCTTCCAGAATGTTCAGACGACGACAAGGCTGGTGAGAATGAACCTAAAGGAAGGAGTCAGCAAGGAAAACCTCCCGCACCAGCTGCGTCTGTTCGGCAGCAACGTTCTCGTTCTTGTCCCCGGAAGAGCGCCCCTCTGCCTTCGATGTAAGAGAACAGGCCACATCCGCCGTGAATGCCGCGTCCCTCGCTGTGACAAGTGCCATCGTTTTGGTCATGAGCAAGAGGATTGCATCCGGACGTACGCCACTGTAATGCGACCGGCCCCCGAGGAAGACAACTCTGAATTCTTCATCGATGAAGAAGAAGCTTCGAAAATCGACGTCGGCACTGGGCACCCAACCAACACCCATACCCAAACACCTTCAGGGGCTGACAAACGAGGCGCACCAAGACGAAGACACCACCGCATCGATTGTCGAAGCTGACAAGACAGCTGCCAGCGTCGGAAACGGCACAGACATCGACAAGGCCGCTCCAGGCTCCTCAAAAAGCCAGCGACAGAAGACAGTCGACGGGAATGACCTCTCCTTAGATGAAGCCTCCGAAGTTGACTCGGAAATGGGCGACAGCTCGGATCCCTTCAAGCGACCGCTAGATCGTGTCGAAGAGGAAGACCCCGACCTTGAAGGGCCTGACTGGAGCAAGCCGCAAGGAAGGAAGAAACGCAAGCCCCGAGCTCCACCGGATGGCCAACGAGAGCAAACCTCGCAGTAGGTGGTTGTGTTCACATAGAGAACAGTTACCGACAGTTCTTTAGTTTACTTGAATATTTACTCGTGCTTGTCGCCACAGCTATGAATTATGTAAGTTTTGCGTGAATTTGTTGTAAATCGCTCTTTATTACAAACCTCCTCCTCCGCCCCAATAATGTTTGCATCCAAATTTCCCACTTTTTCCACTATTTGCTTAACGTTGGGTACACTCAATATTAGAGGTTTAAATTCTACTCGTAAACAGTATCAGCTATTACGTTTGCTTCACGAAGAGCAATTAGACTTTTTAGCCGTACAAGAAACAAAAATGTCGGAGGAAGAGCAAGTTACGAAGGCGCTACAACCCTTTCTTACTTCGTACGAAGTATGTGTAACGCATGCAGTTGGCACGGCAGGGGGATGTTTTTTGTTCCTTAAGAAATCTGTCCCTCTCTCTGATGTGAGTCTCATCACCGATGCTCATGGACGTTTTATAATATGTGACTTTAATTTGTTTGACGCACAGTGGCGAATTATTTGTGTCTATGCCCCGTGTAAAACCAGTGAGCGAACCCTGTTCTTCCATGATATGTCGCACTACATCAAATCAAATCGGACCACTATATTTCTGGGTGACTATAATTGTGTATGCGATGCAGGTGATAGATTTCCAATAACGCGTAATAACGATGTTAGTGCAAATCGCCTGAGTGAAATAATAGCAGAAAACAATTTGGAAGATGCTTTCCACATATCCAGCGGAACTAAAAAAATTCAATTTACGCACTTTCAAGAATCTTCGCACGCACGCCTTGATCGTGTTTATGTTTCTGCTGACATTGTACATAACATCAGCTCTTATTGTGTAAAACCAGTGTTTTTTAGTGACCACTGCCTCGTAAAGGTCGCAATTGGAGAAAACAAAAATCCCAAGGCAAAGTTTAATTGGCGGTTGTGGAAGCTGAACACCTGTCTGCTTAAAGACGAAACATTTGTAGCTACAGTAGATGACCTGATAAGGAAAATAACAGAGCAGAATGAGACATGTCCATTGGAACGATGGGAGCGGTTCAAGGAGCAAGTAAAAATGTCAGCAATCGAGAGATCGAGCACGCTGAAGTTCTACGCTCGGGCAGAAGAACGAAAACTGCAGAAGGATTTACGTACTTTGTGTGAAGCTGAATGTCAATGCCCTGGTTGGGGTGCAAAGGATATCGCGAATGTCAAATCACGTCTTGAGAAATTCCAGAAAGAGCGATACGAAGGCGCTGTGGTGCGCTCAAGGACACAGCGGTTTCTCTGTGGAGAGCAACCCACCAAACACGCCTTGATAGCAGAAAGAAAGTATGCTTTGTCCAAAGAAATCCTCGAAATAGAGAGAAGTGGTACCGTAGCTACAGACAGAGCAGGCATTGAGGATGCCTTTGTGGAACATTATCGACGAATTTTTGAACTCACGCCAGAACGACAAGATGACAAAATTGACAAACTGCTGTCTTTTATGCCGAGAATAGATGACGAAACTAAGGAATGGCTGGAGGGACCCATAAGCCTGGAGGAAGTCGAAAAGGCAATAGGCGACCTGCCCGGTGGCAAAACTCCAGGCCCAGACGGGATTGGCTCAAGTTTTTACAAGAAATTCAGAAAAGTACTCGCTCCCATTATTCTCGCTGTCATAGAGGAATCTTATAAAAGAAAATCATTACCTCTATCTTTTTCTAGAACGCACACTGTGTTAGTTCCAAAATCAGAGGACGCTGTCAAGCTACGACGTGTAGAAGGTTATCGACCAATAAGTCTGTGCAATGTAGATTATAAGATATTAGCCAAAATACTGAATGGAAGGCTACAGCACGTAATTTGCGAATTGGTGGGTGACCACCAAACGTGTGGCATAAAGGGCAGGACGATTCAAACGAACGTTCATGTAGCAAGAAGCATTTTAGAATGTTGTACGGAAGAAGAAAATCAGATTGCCATGCTTCAGATTGATTTAGAAAAAGCATTTGACCGCGTACGTCATAAATTTCTTTGGGCCATTTTGCGGCACATCAACATTGGAGATGTTATTTATGAAGGCGTACGAATGGCATATAGGGGCTGTTCTACGAGACTAATTGTAAACCGTAGCGTAACTTGCAGCATCCCTGTAATGTCCTCAGTACGTCAGGGTTGCCCACTCTCGCCTTTATTATTTGCGCTTTATCTTGAGCCTCTCTGCTTGAGCGTTGCTAACAACAGAAACGTTCATGGATTTACGCTTAACTCCATAGAAGTCAAGGTATTGGCGTATGCTGATGATGTAGCAGTTTTTTGCAGAGACAAAAAAAGTGTAAGCAGCGTTATTGATTTAGTTAAACACTTTTGCGAAATTACTGGTGCGGCTGTAAATTTAGAAAAATGTGCAGGTTTTTGGCACGGTACATGGGCCACAAAGCCCTCAGAGTTTGAAGGGATCAAGTGGAGCTCAACACCTACGAAGTACCTCGGCGTACCACTCCAGCACATGCGTAATCCAAGTCTTTACTGGTCCGAAGCCACAGCTGAATTAAAAAAGCGGGTATCGCGGTGGCCAAACCGCGACTTATCAATTTTTGCTAGAGCAACGGCTTGCAACATATTTCTTCTTGCTAGGCTCATGTACGTGTTTCAAGTGCTACATTGTGCTCAAAATGTAATGAGGAAAGTTCATAGGATATGTGCTACATTTATCTGGAAATCAAACTGGGAGCCAATGAGAAGGAATAACCTCTTCCGCCGTATTCCTTTGGGGGGATTAGGTTTATCGCATTTGTTTGTCCGGCAGCTCGTGTCGCGATTCATTTTTACGGGATACTGAACAGCCTTTCATGCGCGCGGTGTTTCAGACGAAGCTGGCCGGTCACTTGCCTTCCTTTTTGGTTTCGAGTCATGGCGAGCAGCCAACAAGAGTTGTTGGATTCCTAAAGGAGGTCGTTGAAGCATACCGTTTTTTGGCGGTGCGCTATTCTAGAGAATATTTGTCTTGTATAACTAGAAAATCTTTGTCCAACGCCCTGTATGACACTCTTTTCCCGGAGCCTTTGTATCGTGCACTGTACAACCAGGGAACCGGTCAGGATGTTCTTTGTCGGGTCAAGAGAATGGCAATCCAGCCACGTGCCAAAAGTTTCTTTTTCAAACTTCATACCTCGACGCTCCCCGTGAAAGTGTGGCTTCACGAGAAAGGTATTTTTGTTCCTTGGACCACTAATTGCTTGCTGTGTAAAGCCCCCGAAACTATAGAGCACGTGTTTATTTTCTGTTGGGATGCACTGTTGTTTTGGGACGTGTTACAGAGAACTTTGAGGGCACAAGGTAAGTCCTATGCTCCCCATGCATTTCAGGCCATGTTGAGGAACATTTTTCTCAGTGACTATTAGGAGTATTCCTGTCATGTATATATCATTTTGTTCGAAATTTTGTGTTTTATCTACTGAACTAGAATTATTTAAACCAAGTTAAAATTGGTTTTTTCTCAATTTTTTTATTCTAGTACTGAAATTTTAGTTTTTTTCATGTATTAAAAAAATTATAACTCAAAAACTGCTAGGTGCATATTTTTAATTCTAGTTCAGTATTTTTCAACACCCATGTAGGTGGTAGGAATAAAAAATCAACCCTCTATAATGTCAGGTTAAGGAAAAAATGGTACCTATGTACTAAAAAACACTGTTTTGAGATAATTGAGTTTAAAGTAAAAAAACTGGTGAATAACAAATTTCTATTGGCACCAACAGCCTTACAGTCATTTTTTCGATAGCCGCCAGCTTGGAAGGCATTGCTAAAGTCATGTCTTCGCTTTTCGGCTTATCGCCTTGCTTGCCGGGCCTCTTTTGTGACCTGCCGTGTCGCTTGGTCCGTAAAGTATATTCGAGTGACGTCAACTTCCCTCAGCCACTTGATGGTGTTCCACACAGGGTTCCATCCACAGGACTTCAAAACATTGACTTGTGCATTGCTACCACCATTGAATGAAAGAACAGCATCCAATGCCGCCATTTTGTCGTTACAAAAACACAAACACTTGAAAGTACACATAGTACACACCTGGAAAAAACGTGCACAGCGTCTCGGGATTGTCTTGGTTGAAAAAAAGCTATGCAATAGTTGTCAGATAATTTTTTTTAAGATTATCTGTTACTGGACAAGCTTTTAGGTCTGGTGTTGAATTTGTTTTGTGGGAAAATTTATTGATAAACAGGGAGCGTATCCCAAAAGGAGGCGTGGTCACCTGCTACTTGCTTTCGGAAGAAGTGATTTTCAGCCCGAAATATAACTTTCTATAAATACTGTGACAATGGAAAATGTGCAGAAAGAGCTAAACTTGTTAAATTGCGAAAAAAACTAAACTCGATTTTTTTTCAATTTTGCCTTACCTCTGTGCCCTTAAAAAAAGACCTAAAAATAACAGCACATTCGATCCGTTTTCTTCCGATCACTTCCCAGGAACTTGTACCGTACGACCTTATAACGTTAATTGGCCTGTACAGCATTTGGTGTTCGCGGATGGCGGTGAGGCATACCGACCTTAACCCGCGACCGGTTGAGACATACTTTCTAGAATTTGTGACTGAAATACGTAGTACCTATGCACATCAGGATAGTGTTCCTGAGTGGGTTGGGATGTGTGAGAGGCTCCTAAAGAGCCCCCAACGTATTAATTGAGATGTGCTAATCAAAAGACTGTACGCTTAGCCTGTACGTGTTTGAGTTGTGTATGCTGTAATAAAGAAAAAAAAAAAAACTGCCTTCATAGCTCTGTGGTTAGCGCGTCTGCCTGCTGATCAAAGGGTCAACGGTTCGAATCCCAGCCGGCGCCGGTCTTTTTTATTTATTTATCGACCCGCGGCGTAAGAGGTTAGATAGCCAGGTAGATAGATAGATAGATAGATAGATACATAGACGAAAAGTGCGTGAAGTATCCAAAGAATGCTATTCGCATTAAAACAAGTTCTTTTGGTCCTGAGTAACATTTAAGATTTGCTTAACCATGACAATGCGACGCGAGCGGTCGATCGGTCGTATCCGCTTGCGTCGCCTCCGCAATAGAGTCTCGTGTACAGATATTCGCACATTGTACCTTCGCCGAGAAATGTTCGCGTGTCGCAAGCATCAAGTTGCCGGTGATCGTTGCCAAACCGAGTGCAATGTCGTCCCGTATAGAAAATCGCAGTCGCGAAGATGCCGCCGACGGCGCGCTCACGACGCCGCTAAAGCGGCCGCAGACATGGTCCTGGGAGCCGCCATTTTTTAAATGTGCTCGTCTTGGCTTTAGCTAACTTCTCATCACGAATCCTCCTTGGAGCAGCGCAAAGACTCTTCGCGTACACACGGGATTTCTGAAAAGTAGCGTACGCTAAGATAGCGCACGCAAAACTCATAACGTGGTTAGCGTTCGGTGCATTAACAGTGGCGATGACGCTATTCTTTGCGTACGCAAAGCTTTAGCATGCACTGTTCTAAAACTCTATTTTCTCGCCGGAATTGTGGGGAACCCCCCAACTCTCGGCGAAGTGGCGAAATGCGGGGGTTAGCAGGCATTCGTGAGGCAGCGCACGTGACCTCGAAACGCGGTGACGTCTGCTCCTTTTTGTGTAGAAATTTTCTTTGTGCGAAAACACCATAATTTGTCGTTTGATATTAAGGCAGCGGAAAGTTAAACTAGCCCAAGAGGAGCCTGCTGCCTCCGATGTGGGCCAGAAATTTAGCACGCCGGTGCGATGCTCATCCAGATCGAAACGGGCGGTGGTGTGGCTTGAGTCGACGATTCCTTGGTTCTGCGGCGCAATTTGCACCTCCGCGTTACTCTCCTTATGTGTTTAGATTTGGAGCCACGTGTGCTAATGAACAAGCGCTTGCGTCGTACAGGAGTTGGAAGAACCATGGCCGGAATAGAGTAAACAGGTGCGGTCTCTTACTGCCTTTGCACACGGGGGATGTTTGCTCCCTGCGGCCGCAGCTCCGAAGGGGTCGCTCTATCCATACTCTTTCTACAGCGCTCTAATTCCTTCTGAGAGACACGTCCCCCTCACCATTTTGGCCTCCTTGCTCCGGGGTTTAGTTGAAGAAGTTTCCAGAGTAATCAAATTCGCAGGTCATGAGGCCGTCTGCCTGCAGGGATTTATGCGGAACACTTCTTTCTCTCCGTCTCCTCGAGAAACAAGTTTCTAGAGACAAGCGTTTAATTTTTGTAAACAGAAACATAATTGAATTGCCCCACGATAGTAATTTCAGAAAAGCATAATATCACATATTTTAAATCGCAGTGATCGGGGAACAGCTGTTCAGGATAGGTCAGGCAGTGTTGGGCGAAGTAGTTTAATCGCACGTGCCGCCCCCCTCCCCTCCTCCCCGCGCCCCGCGGCTACAAAAGTCCCATTGCTCCTAGGCGAGAGCGAAGGCCGTCAGGGAAGCCATAGAAGAACATGGCAGGGCAGCAGTAAACATCTCGCTTAGTTTTTGTTTAGCAACACTGTTTGCGGGCTCCTGTAAGAAAGGGAGACCAGCGAGAGGAAACTTCACGAGTTGTGATTCTGGCTGCTTATCATTAGTTGCAAAGGACAATAGTCATGGTGGGTGTAAAAAACACCGTGGAAGCTTTTAAGACCGTCAAAGTTGATCGGCTGACATTACTCTTATTACCATAAATTAAAGGAAAATTAACCAAAAGAAAGACGACCTAAGGAGGGTTTAGCTTGGTTTAGCCCATCGTGCAAAGCTTTTGGTAGCACACTTCACGGGTAAGAGTTTTATTAGACCCTTTTCCCGAGCATCAGATTTTAGTCGCAACTAAGGTGCCTTCACGTGCGCTTCGCCCAGGGCGATGACATCGGGCCATTTTGTTAATCGAACGTTTATTTTTATTTTTTGCCCCGAAGCGCGTGAAGCGCGTGTCCTTGCACGCGCTCATGGCGCTGACATGCAGATACAAGCGACATTTGCTTCCTGCGATTCCTCCGTATTTTCCCTGTGAGCGACGTGACTGTCGGCATCGGGTACTACAAACGATGGCATCACGCTAAACAGAAGGACATCGAGGCACTCTAGTCGCAATAACAAGTGAAATCGCCAGCGATAGAATGGGTAATAAGTTAACTGAACAAGTTTTCCCCGGTAGACAGACCTTTTAGGTCGGACTTTAACGTTGTTATGTATCGAACTCAATAACCTGTCTCGCGACCGCAGGAACGAAGTAAAGAGTACCAAATGAGAGGAAGAGAAAGTGAAGGTCAGTCATGGCTGCACCCATGCACATCTGCTTAAAAGCATCTATATGTCAAGGGCTAAATCAGCACTACCCTAGGAATTTTACTGAACAAGTGGTTCTTCGATTTTGTCCACAACTCAACAGATGGCACAATCGGTCTTAAAAACAAAACAAAAACTTGCTAATATGCTTTTTGCTGACTTTATACAAAACTGAGCAACGTTTACTGAAATCGAAAGCTGCTAATTTAACTCTATTTCAAGCAGTAAAACGTTTATATTAAAATTCCCTCTTTGTATCTAAAGAAGGTAGATATTTCTCTGCAGTTCAAAATTTTTTTTTCAGAAACACTAAACGGAAAATTTTAGAAAAGGCCGCGATATGCAAACGAGCGTATATGCAAGCTTGCCTGCCGGAGGTTCGGATACCTTGTGTTGATAATGAAAACTAACGACGGTGAATTCGTACTACGAAACAATGCCTATTTTTGTCATTTTTATTAGTTTTCCGGCGAGCCTTAGATGAAACATTGAGCATCAATCTTAATGACATTTGTCACACATTTTGCGGCTACAGCCATTAATAACTGTTACAAGTTTCAGACGCCAAAACCAAGCAGTTGTCGTGAAAACGGATCGTGAATTTGTTCCCATGAAGCCATTATTGCAAGAAATATAGCTCTAAATATAATATGAAAATCAAAAAGGGCTGCGTTATGCAAAGCAAGCACTCATTATCGGCACGTCTTAAACATTTGAACCAAATCAGTCCAACATTAAACACTGCCCATTTGTACTATCAAACCATGTACGGCCGAAAAGGGCGGCTTTCACATGTTCCCAGCGAGCAGAATTTCTAATATAATCTTATATTTTGAGATCGAGGTGAAGTCTTTTTTCTATTGTACTTGTTAGCATATATTAAATATTTTTAGGAAGTAACCAGGCGAGAGAATTGCAATTCAAACACCTGCTTATATCGTCATTTTTTCATGGCCGCCGTGGCGCGGTGCAACGATATGCAATTGGAATGTTTTTCACTTTACACGAGTTTACTGGCACTAGTGGGACCCAAGTATACTCGGACACAGCGCCATTGAACAAGAAACCTTTTTGCCGCGGCGTAATTTCAGTTGTCCTGCTTCCAGTGCGAGTCTTATACTGTAATGTGAGCATTTTTAAGCGCACCCACCCAGACACATTTCAACGGAACATTTTCGTGGCAGCGGCACTAATTCCCCGCCGACGGAATCCGCGATTCCGTCCTCCAACCACCTTTTATACGCCCGGTTCATTTGAGACATACACGCCTACGTTTATACCTCTTTAATCCAAAGTAAACTGTCCGCAAAATAACAAACAAACCAACAACAGTTAACATACGTTCACTTCCAGACCAACAACATCAACGACAATCATCGTCCTCATTCAGCCTTAAGGAACGACTTGCACTGCATGAGTGACCACGAAAACAAGAACGACACACCAAACACACTTCGTGAATGCACAGGGAAAGAACAACCACTTTCCATGGAGAGCTAAACCGCGAACCGACGAAGGCATCGTTCGCAACGGTAACGTCGTGCGCACCGCGTTGGGAAGCGTGGCGGTGGTGGATTTAGCGAAACGGCGGGGAGGGGGACCCTCGACAACGACGTCTTCTGGCCAAGTGGCGAGAACGACTTGGTTGGCTCCCTCGACGCGGCATTGGCGCGGCGCGGTCGGGCGACTTGCATAGGAGGCGAAGCTCTCACGTCGTTCGCTTTCTGTCTGCGGGACATAATGAGTGTGGGGTAATTGCAGGCTCGGCCGCCGCCGTACCTCGCCGCCATCGATTTTGCAATATCCGAAGCCGCGGAAGAATTAGGCCCCCGGAAGGGAGACGACGACGACGGCGCGCGGTGGACTGGGCAAACTTTGAAGGGGAAAGAGGGGTCCTGAGAAAGCCGCCGTGGCGGCCTTTCCTTCGGGGTCCATTCACTCCTAAGCTGACGGTGTTGGGGAAGATGCGTACTCGTTAGACCTGTCATTCGTCAATCCTTTAACACGTGATCACGCTCCTGCTTCTACCTATACGCTCAGAGAGCGAGTCAATTGGTGTGGAAGGGAGGCAGCTTATTGGTCCGGGGACAGCGTAGCTCCCATTGCACTTTCAACTTTGGGGTAGACAATGTATGAGACCCCTCGGCGTTGTGTAAGGAAAGGGAGCTGCAGGCGTGCATGCCGGATTGGAAAGAACGAAGGGGGGGGGGGGGGAGGGAAGCGGGTGCCGTGACAGGCCAATTAGTTTATAACTTTGGTGACGGGGTAATTTGGCGTTAATCGGGGGGCTCAGGAGTCTGAATCTCCCTAAACTCGACAAATTGACGCTGATAAATATACGGATACGGTCTCAGGATTTGCTCGTCCTTTAATGCGATTAGGATGAATTGGACGCCTTTTCCGCGATGAATGGATAGGGGTCTCGTTCGGGTAGCATACATTTGACGCTGTGCGTTCTTTATCTGTAGGATTTTTATAAAGTCGTCACAGGCAGCTCGGATGAGACGTTTAATTATTTTCGGCTCGTGACAAAACAGGTACAGATATTTATTTCGAGCAAAGCCAAGACCGTAACCACATTTCCAGAAAAGATAAGCTTCTGGGGAATGAAATAAACATTGCAAGAAGCGAAAGCATGTGGGCAAACTGGATAGGAAACACCCTGTCTTCTAGGGCGTTATTTTATTTCTCCGTGTCTCTAGGTTTTAGATTATCATAAATCCCTAAATCTCATCACACCTGTCCCGTGTCTACGACCTATACGCCAACACGCTGTTTGACAACGAAGCCCCCGCTCGCCCCCACCGGGTGTGGGCACTTCGCGCGCACAGAAACCGGATTCGCATGAAATAAAACGTCCGTCCGCGCATGCGTAGTGCCGACAGCGACGCCTTCGCGTTGGCGTGACGTCACTATTGAGCTGGTGTACGCGCTGCCACTCGTTTATTTTAATATCGCAACATTTTATATTAGTTAACCCACGACTTTTCAAGCTCCTTCTTTTGAATCGCACATGGAGAACTCCTCTAGCAAATAGCCTGTCTTTTGTATGACGTATGAGCCACATGACTGCGTCATCGCAACCTCTCGACTTGACCATTCTATTAACAAATTAAAGCTAATACTTGGCAGGAGCGAAAGCCTTAATAGACCCCTTTTTCGAAAGTCACGTCCCGAATATTAGAAGGTCGGAACCCCTGCACAATGGCGGAATGACGGCATCGAGGAACGTACAAGTCATTCCATAAGACAGCGAATGTCGGTGCGCGGCCAACTCACTACGAGCCGACGAGCCAATCAAAAAGCATCGAAAGTGCAACGTCACTGCGCGCATCTCACTTTTCTTTTTTAGTATTCCGTGACGTTGAGGGGCTAGTCCGCCATTGTGCAGGGATTTCACAGCTTCCAACAAAGGCAGTATTTCGAAGGGGGTCTATATGGCAAAAGCTGACTGTCACAGCTGCTGCTCGTACACCATATATATAAAAGACACCGTGCTCAATCGCAAACATAACGACAGAATTGCCTACGGACTCGCATTAAACGCGGAAACGTTAATGCGAGTCCAAAACGTTTGCTTCATACATATACGTGTGTGAAGCAAACGTGTCTAAAAGGCAATCGACGCTATACAGTCCAATGGAGCCGATCAAGAACCGCCTAAAACTGCATCGTCAGGGCGCCTGTTTGTCTTTCTGGGTTTGCTATCAAAAACTAAAACTTTCACGCGCACGCGCATACACAAAAAGAAATGATAGAGATGGCGGCGCATTTTTTTACTGTGTGATTGGTTTAATCGGTGACGGCAAACGTTTGCGGAGCGGAAGTTCGTCTGCTCTTTGCAGGGGTTGTGGTGACGTCAGAAAGACGCCGAGCTCTCATTGGCTCTGATTGGAAGGATAGTGGGTAGAGCTCAAGGCAGCTCGCTTCGAGGTCTACCCACTATCCTTCCAATCGAGCCAATCAGAGCTCGGCATTTTTCTGACGTCACCACAACTCCTGCAAAAGAAGCAGACAAACTTCCGCTCCGCATAATGGCGATGAGTGCCGTGACGATGCACTCTTGGCGCTGTCTGATCAGCTCCATTAGATCGCGTAGCGTCCGCTGCGGAATCGGAGTATAGGTTAATGGAGTTTCATAAAACGCTCAAGCTAGAATAAAATGCTGTTAGTCACTATATATAAAAAAGACCATTACCTTGATTACACAAATGTACACAAATGCAATGCCACATCACGTGATGAGGCATGCATTAAACGATATCAGGGTGAAACTTTGAATGTGAAAATTATACGTTGTCCACTGCAGCCGAATCGATTCTGCTGAGCACCAGATTGCTATTCTTACCTGCGGCAGTGAATTTGAAACATCACCGACCTAACTTTTTCTTTTCCTTTTTTTATTGAGGAGACTTTTAGCGAGATAATTTTGCTCAATGATGCGCATATACAGAATCTTCGTGTAGCTTCAGTTTATCGAGACGGTCCATCAGAACTCAATCTGAGGCTCATGTTGGGTTAATGACGGGTCATTCGCGCCCGCTCGTTGTTTAGTGTTCGTTTGGCTCACAAAAAAGGTTGATCTTAGTCTGACTTAGCGGCAACACGATTCCGTGTCTTTTATTAGTTGCAACCCGAACCCTCTTCTTAGAGGGGATGCACAGGGAGAGGCTCACTCATCAATATCCGCTTAATGAGTACAACATTCCCGTTAATGTCCCGATAATTTATTTATTCATTGATTTATTGTACCCTCAGGGCCAAAGCATTACAGAGAGGAATAGGAACATAAGTAGAAACGTAATAAATAAATGGTTAATAGCGCTCAAATACACGTATAGTAACGTATTAGTGTTAGCTTAAAACGGGCGAAATCTGTGATGGTTGCAATGGACGGGGGAAGGCAGTTCCATTCACGAGAACGTTTTAGGGATGAAAGAGCGGGAAAAAGAATTTGAGCGACAAGTGCTTGTGCCATCTTTGCAGATGTGGTCGAGGCGAGAGGAGATGTAGACTCGTCCGCTTATTAGTTGCTGTTTTTCAAGCTGGGATTAGCATAATAAACTTTATGAAATAAACAGAAACGAGAGATCTTGCGGCGAGTTGAAAGAGGGGCAGTGAATATACTGGATTTAATGAATGTAACACATAATTTACGACAATAGTTTGATAACGTGAAGTGTGCTGAGCGGTTCTGTACAACTTCAAGTGAAGATATGCAACTTTCTCTACCAGGGTCCCAGACTGAACTTGCAAATACCGGTTTTGGTCGAACTAATGTTTTATAAAGTAACTTTTAATGGAGATGGAGCTCGCGAAATGTTACATCTCAAGTAGCAACGCGTGCGGTTTGCGTTGTTAAGAACATAATTGGTGTGAGTTTTTCATGACAGGTACGAAGATACATAGATACAACCAGTGATAACAAACGCCCAAAAATATCGAGCGACCGTGGTGATGCTTAGCGTGAAACAAAAAATAGCTGCCGTTCTCTGTCTTTGGCTTTTCACTTCTGTTCTCCTCTGGATAAGGACAGCGAAATCCATGTTGAAAGTGAAACTGGCAATTGTTAGAGCTCTCCGTTAAGCCGCCTTAGATGTTTGGTTGGAGCTGGGCATCGTACCGAGCTGTATCACTACTGCGTGATGCACATCAAAGACCCCATGGCTAGCAGTGGCTACATTTCTCATCTACAGTGTAAACCAGTGCCGCCGCACCTCAAAGACAGACCGATCTTACGCTGTCGAAACACGAGCGTCAAATTTGGTTTGTTTGGCTCGACAGGGAGAAGAACCGATTTGAACCTCCTTGTCTAATAACCTGCAGATGTGCAATGAT
>JAZHYW010014109.1:0-13592 GCA_037355805.1 Ixodes ricinus
ATTAGACACGTTTGGGTTCTGCTCGCAATTTGCCTATTTAATTAAATGTTTCACTTAATACAACTATTTTTCCTAGTTTGGAATTCCGCACTCCCGAGAACCTCACAAATTCCGACAAATGATTACACACTGAGTAAAACGGACACAAATTTCCGCTGAAGCAGACACGGTGGACGAAAGAATGACAGAATAACAGCTGGAAAATTTTACTTCTAACAACATATGCAACAAGGGTACATAACAGCAACAACACATTTTATCAGTTTCGATCACGATTCGCGCGAATGATTGTGACACACCCATGAAACTTGGCGGCGTACTTACAATGAAGCGACATCGAACTCCAAATGTAAACGTCCCACAGCATAATCCCAAGTCTCACTTTTGGATTCTTTCGACCGGACTCGACAGCGCTTGAAACAAATAGTGGTAGGTGATACAAGTGGCACTCCTGCTGATCGAGAGCCACGAACTGGACGTCAGCCTGAATCTCCTGCACGCGAAAGGGAGGACGCTCGGAAGTCGAGGCACTTGGTGGAGCTCGCCGGCCGTGCAGGAGGTACATAGCGAGCGACAGGGATCGAGGGACCCGACCATGTACATCTCCAACAAGTCCGCTTGAGAAGGAGCTGGCGGCGGCCGATAGTGCCGTGAGATGGTGACTCGCTGGCATCGGTAGTAATTATTCGAGCTCAGATTCCCGGTTAGGACTCCGCTGGCATCGGTAGTAATTATTTCGAGACTCAGATTCCCGAACAGTCTTTCAACACCTACAAGCTGGACGACCCGCCACCGCTCGGCCGGGCAGCGACGTCCCTCGTAGTCTACAGTCGATTATCACAAGGTCCCCGCACTCTGCAGGATCCCTATAAACGAGGACGCAGATAGATTGGCCAAGCTGGTCTGCGTGTGGACCAGGGTGCAAGATAGACAGGTGGGGAAACGAGAGCCAAATGAGAGACCGATTGTGTCCCCCTCGGTTTTCTCTTTTTCTGTTGCGCCATCTATGTGGAGCACCGCGAACTCTCACTCCGGGAGGGCGACCGGTGGCGACCGGCTAAACTGACGGAGATGGTTTCTCGTGGATTTTCAATGGAGGACTGTCATGCTCTCTGTTTATGTTGCGCACTCTCCCATAGAGTTCCATGCAAGTCCGATTCTGATTTTTTCCCCTCGCCGCAGCACCATCTATCGCAAATTAGGGTACCCGCAAGCAGACGAGTACACAATCCGGTCACGGCGCTGCGCTGGGCTTCTATGGGCCGTTTCCCCACCTGTCTGTCTTACACACTGGTGTGGACATTGTCTGCTGCCACCGCAAAAACGGCGTGAGCACGGATGGTTCACTCCTCGAATTCGACTTTGAGGAGCTCAAGCCGCTAGTGCTCCTCGAGCGGGCTCTTTGCAGCTAGTCAGAAATAGGCCTGCCTGGCCAGTGGTTCGCCAGGTGAGACCCCTCTTCTCGCCGAATCCACACCCGCTGAATTCCTTGAACACTCGTGACTCCTGTCCAAACTGTAATCATAAGCATTCGGTCTTAATCAGAAACACACAAATTCGAATAAGGATTCGCCCAAACCCCTGGCGTCAATTCAAAAATTAAAATAAAATGGCTAGAAGCCCTCCTTGCCGAGCCGCCTAGCTCGACCTTCCAGCGGGATGGAGCTGAGCAGGTATTGGCGTACCACCGTTTCGCCACCGGCCTGATCTCAGCGTCATATCGTGCGAGTTGTTCTGCCCAAGTCACACTGTCAGCCAGGTATCGGCAACATGTCGCATATGCATCTGCTCTCTACTGGTGGGACGTCTCTTATACTCCAGCTTTGTACCGGCATTATCGGCAGTATTGGCTTGCACGTTAACTGCCGATATAAGGCTCGCCTTGGTCCTGTACACAGACAAACAAAATTGTTTTCAAACGCACCCAGAAGTTTATTAATCCACTATCGATATACATATCTTGTTTTTGGCCCATTAACATAACGTGATACTTCTCTTTGAAACGGAAAGCAAATTATGAAATAGAATTACGCTGTTTTCATGCCAAGCAAAGCTTACAAATCTGTCCCGAAGGATGGTGGAGATTATAGAGTTTTAGTAGAACCTTTCGATGACTCTGATAACGATGCGCCATACTCCGCCGCCGCCTTTTTGCATACATCGTTTCGTTATCGAAGGTATCGGAGGTAGCAGAATACTCTACTAACATTCTCTATTGTTACAGAAGGAGGACTACTCTCAGAAGCATGCTTCCAGTGTACTAAAAATAGAACAGCGGTTTCATGTAATTCTTAATATATGCCTTATTCGACTCGGACAGCACAGGGCCACGCACACACAAGTGGGGATAGAAGAAGGCCGCCCACATTCAAGGAAATTCTTGCTGTCGCCGATGAGAAGTTCTTTGTCAAAGAGCGTGCAACTTACACCGAAGAAGGATTCCGTGGAGTCCGATAAAGAAAGCGGTTATTACAGAAAAGTTAGCATGCCGTATTTCGACCGCCGTTCACGACAAGAAACTACGGCCGCGACTGCAACGCATGAAAGCAGAACAGTGAAGAGCCCATTTCGGAAACCGGAGCTACGTGGCCCCTACCCATCACCACAACTGGGCAAACGGCGAAGACTACGGCCCCAGTGAGCCCATCAGCACATCAGAGCGAGTTACGTGACGAGTTTTCGTCCAAGCCTTTATGTGCTACTGAGAGCAGTCACGAGTTTTAGTCCATATCTTTGATTTGCTTGAAACGGTCGTCGCACTCGCTCACAACCACACGAAGACCCATAAGAAGGTGGGGAGGCTTAGCGTAAGGCGAGGTCGACGGGAGATATGCAATGCAGCTAATCTTCCCGGTTTCTTTTGCTGTCCCATTCTGGCTTAAAGCTAGCGCATTCCGTTTTGCCTCACATTTTGTTTTTCTTTATCAGCATAGGTTTTGGGTTGGTCAAAAAATTTGAAAACCTCGCTAGCTTCGCCGATTTACAAAAGGCACAATCGACACTCAACAAAAACCGGCGGCAGGTACGGTATGTGAGGATGACGTGGACACGGCCTATCCAATACTTCGCAGATAGTTACTGGATCAAAGTGGTATCAACAAATCTTTTTCAGACTGGACGCCAATATAAGCGCAATAATTTGTGATGCCTGGTTATCATACGGCGTACTTGCCTGAGGGTCGCAATGAAAACTCAAGGAGAAGCCGACATAAGCCGCTGACGGGAACGTTGACCCGAACGACCGACAATGGCAAGTTTGTGTTTCACATGAAAGTAGAATTGTAAAGAACGACAAAATAGAATCTAAACCCACATTCGGCGTAATTGAATAGTTTATTTTTGTAATTGAGGCTGAATCAAAATTGTGTCTTGTGTAAAATTAACAACATTGCTTGAAATTGGCACCAAATATGTTTTTTGCCTTAGGCAGTAGCCAATATTCCTGCCGGTTGCTTGTGAATACCACGTTAGCTGAAAGAGATCACACAAGCGCTTTAATAGCTAAGTATGATAAAAACTCTGGCAAACCTTATATTGTACTCTCAGTTTTATTTGAAAATACTGTAAATAGAGCAATATACGTGTGCCCACTGCTAATTTAACACACATACGATGCTCGCTGGCACTGTCTCGTTCGAGCAAATACCATATTAGTATATGGTATTTGCTGCAGTCTCGTTCGAGCAAATACCATATTAGTATATGGGTGATTTTTTTAAACCCAATAGCTTTTAAATAAATATTCATCAAGCGGTATGCATTCACGAAGCTACCACACTTCTGCCTATAGTACAACACAATAAACTTTAAAAAAGGACAAACATGGCAAGCTAGCATCTGCTACTTTTACAAGCTGACATTTATTACTTTAACATGTAAATAAATGTAAGCATTATAGTTACATACTTTTTTCTTGAAATGTAACTTAACACACAGATAAAAAAAAAAGATTTAACACGCAGTCGCGCGATAGTCGGAGAGACGCAGTTTCACAAGGAGGTTTCTGGTTGTTTTATGTTTAAGTCACTAAAACAATACAAATACTTAAAAAACAAACTTTAAAAAAAATTCCGAACTTCGTAGTTGCCATCTACATGTTAGATATAAATGCGTTATACGGCATGTGTTTGCAATAGAGTAATAATTAATTTTAGAACATATATTTGTGTAGTTTGCGATGACATGTTTCTAATGTCTTTTTTCAATTTATAGGTAC
The DNA here is from genome assembly GCA_037355805.1 of Ixodes ricinus. Lineage (NCBI taxonomy): Eukaryota > Metazoa > Arthropoda > Arachnida > Ixodida > Ixodidae > Ixodes > Ixodes ricinus. The sequence continues at coordinate 4,217 of JAZHYW010014109.1, forward strand.
ATTTTTATTATTTTACATATTTCTAGCGTATGCTGACGTAATTGTCTTCCTGCTGCATGCAGTTTAGCTCAAAGTGGTTGATAGTTTAAAAGCCATCAATCCGAAAATCCTCAGATTCCCAAGTCACTGCGAACTGCACCGTTTATATCGCGAGATCTCGGGATTGTAGGAAGTGATTCTCGATCGCTGCGTTTGACACGTGCGATGATTAATGGCTTTTTGATTGCCACTAACAAAAAATATTTCAAGCGTTGTCATTGTTTTTGAGGAAACTTGTATAGCATCCATCATCGTCAGTATTTACTCCCTATAGAAAGTTTGGCCTTGCGTAGATAATAGCTGCTTTAAGAATTGCTTCTCCCGTGCTCAAAATATAGCAGTACTGCGGGGTGCATAAAAAGGTCGCTGTCCTTGTCAGCTGTTAAAAAGGCCGACAATATCGACTTTTTCTATGTTTAATATTAGTGAATATTCATCGCAAATATATTTTACTGACTGGTAAATTTAATGAAACCTCACTATTTGAAGATTTTAATGAGTCGAACAAAGGCACTTGTGTTTGGCTTAATGCAGTTTGTTTCTAGTTCAATATCAAAATAAGCAAAATAAGATATTGTCACGAATGACAAGTGATGAGGCGACGAAAACTGAAATAAACTAAACGTTTAATGGGGCGAACTTGTGCCCAAACCAATAAAAGAAAGAGGAAACAAAAGTAACAGCAGAGCGTCGCGGGCGTCGAAGTCGGCGAAAGAGCAGAGTCGAACGCTGGGGCGAGACTGAGTCCGGCTGGTTACGCGGAGCCCCTTTTGTGCACGCGTGGGCTTCTGGAACATTCGGCGCGCAGAACATTCTAACCTAGAACAAGCAACACGGTTCTCGAAATTACCAGAAATCTAAATTGGAAGAATAAAATAAATAAAAGACACGGCGCTCCCAGGGATCGAACCCTGGGCTTTCTGCGTGGAAAGCACGCACGATAACTGTCAGGCCACGAGCGCGCTGCCTACTTGGTCAGCTGCCCTCGCGGCAATATTCTCCAAACGAAATTCATCCGATGCTACTTACATTACTGCAACTCTTGTGATTAAACATTCAGTAAAATATAGACACCCGTAGAGCCATTGGATACAAAATATAGAAATATATAAAATTTTGATTTACTTTATATAAATATCTTTCAGGTCACCTTGTGAAGGAGACTGAGCAAGGGGGTAAGGGTTACAACATTTTGAGATGCTACGAATAAGACCCACCACATATGATGTATAACACACAAAAAGCTCCAAATGCATATTCAGGAGAAGTACAGCCTCAACGGAAAAAGAATAGCACAAGTGACCGACGACCGGAGCGGCGAAATTGCGACACGCGGCGCTATTGTTCCCGAACGCGCCGATAGCGAGAGTGCCAGTCACGTCCCATGTCTCAACGCGGGGGTGGCCGGCAGAAAGCAGCCCATCCTAAAGCCCGCATTTGGAAAGCTATCTTATCCCTCATTTGTCGGCCGAGCAATGCGCCAACGTAATTGCGCACGCAAAAGTCCTTTTCTTTTCTTTTTCTTTTTTTTTTGCACGGGCGTAGTGGTCGACTGATCGGCGGTATTTTTTTTAATTGACCCCTTTCGAAAGTCACGTTCCGATTATTAAAATGTTAGAGCCACCGCACATTGGCGAAACAACTGACAACGCAGAACGTGCAAGTCATTCCATAAGATAGTGAACGTCGGAGGTCGGCCAACGCTAGGAGCCGACAAGTCAATCACATAGCGTCGAAAGTCCGACGTCACTGTGCTCATCTCCTTTTTGTTTGTTTGTTTGTTTGTTTGTGCGTGCGTGCGTGCGTGCGTGCGTGCGTGCGCGTGTGCGTGTGTGTGTGTTTTGCCTTAGAATCCAACCAAACGCGTTAAGGGTGCCGCGACATTGCGATTTTAGTCCACCATTGTGCAGGGGTTCCACAGCTGCCAACACGGGGCAGCCTTTCGAAAGGGATCAATAGTTTTCCCCTAAACCGACCCTTTGCTGGGCGACAGACTGTCAAAGATTGTGTGCGGCAGTGCAAATGCAAGCCACTGTAAAATAACTTGCAGAATACCAAGATGTGTTTTAAACTGTGCTGCATTTATTTTTTGCAGTGAAAATAAACTCTATAATTTTCCTTTAATTACAAAAAAAAATCAGAACCGAATATTAGCACTGCACGTGCACTAGAGAAAACAAAAATATACAGTGGATTTGCAACAGTCAATGAAATAGAAGCCGTGGCAGGTAGCTGCACTAGTGTCTTGCGAACGCTCCACCAGCCTCCACGACATTGCGTGCGCGCGCAGGCAGAGAGGTATAGAGGCTGCTCGCGAAATCAGGGAGGCCTTGAAGTCTCGTCCATTCTTCTCGCACAGCCTCCCAAAGCAGGTCTTGTGACGCTCCATGCAGGTTCTTTTTTGCCAGTCGTTGTTTCATCACGCCCCACACGTTTTCTATGATGTTAAAATCTGCTCCCTTTGGAGGCCATGGAAGCTCCTGGATGCACAGTTCCTCAAGCTTCTCTCGCACCAGCCTTGAAGAGAGAAAACAAAATAACTATACATATATATATATATATATATATTATCAAAGCTGATAATTTGTCTTGGAAAGATTTGTGCACGACTCACTATGAACATGAGTTATGGGGTTACATTTAATGAAAGTTATCGCCATTTTTCGTAAGCCTCTCGTTGTATGACCTTCCTAAAAAAACGCAAAAAAGCAATCGTTTCGCAAAAGAAAAAAAATTAATGACAGCTTCTTTAAGGATCTCTTGGAAAACATTGAAAAAGAGTGACGGCCAAGAATACAATTTAGTAACAACAATCATAAGCCCCAGAAAGGCATCCGTAAGCGCAAACCGCAACCGCAATTCATCTTTTTTTTTTTTTAGGCAATTGAATTTTCCATTGTAACGCGCCCCCTCCACTGCATGGCATCCGGGGAGCAATTTTGAGCCCAGATTTTATATACGGGGTGTTCCATTTTAATTCGAACAGAACTTTAAAAAAAGGCGGCGAGAGTTACGTGGATGCCGTTTTCACCGTGTGTTTGTGGGGCTCGGCGGACATTAGATAAGGGGATAAGCGTCACAATATGTTCACTAATTTACCAAAATTTGTGTCTTAACTTTTTAATTGTTGATTTTATGGGGCATGTTGCAACTGCAATTTTGCGTTTTTTCGCCTGATTTCAAACCCACGGGCTTGAAAGAGCGCAAGAAGTAGCACTGATAATGTCGCGTAGACGATTGACGTAGTCGTTTCGGCCACGTCGCCATTAGTGAGTTTTAGTATTGCGTTACGAGCAAACGCAAGCACTATGCGTTTGCGTTAGCGTTGTGTGTTCCACGGTGCGCATGCGCAAAGTCGCCTTGCGCCAATCCAAGGCCGAGGTTTGGGCTCCGCGCACGCGCAGTGTGGAACACGCAACGTTAACGCAAACGCACAGGGCTTGCGTTCGCTCGTATACGCAATACTAAAACTTACTATCTCGGAGGCGCATTTACCAAGGACATGCTGTAGAGATAGTGACAAGGTGCCCAAAACGACTACGGCAATCGTCTACGCGATATTATCGGCGCTAGCTCTTGCCCTTTTCTAAGCGCGCGTTTATTTTTAAATCAGGTGAAAAAACGCAAAGTTACAACGATGAATATCTTAAAGCCTATTGCCTTTTCGCGAATCGTGTCAATTGGAATAGCCTTCAATAATGACTCGCTTTATATTGCAATTGCGACATGCCGCATAAAATTATTAATAAAAAGTTAATTAACACATTTCGGTTAATTAGTCAACACATATTCTGACGGTTATCTTCTTATCTAGTGTCCGCCGAGCCCTACAAACACGCGGAGAACACGGCATCCACGTAACTCTCGCCCACTCTTTTATTCTGTTCCATTTGAAATGGAAAATCTTCTATAATTCGTTCAGTGTGGACTGCATAGGTCACAAGACATTATACCTGGATGTGTGGATGGGGCTCCTGTCATGCTGGAAAATAAAGCACCCATCCGGAAATGGGCCATCCAAAATGAAGGGAATAAAGACCCTTTCTAGTAGGTCTGCGTATACGGAAGCTGTCAGGGCTCCGTCTATCCGGATCAGCGGACCAAAGCCTTGGTGTGTTATTACACCCCACACATTAACAGAACGGCGGCCGCTACCGGCAACCTGCTGCGCGTTCTCTGGATTATACCTGCAACAAATAAAAAATTAAGACCTTGTTTTTTAGCCAGCAGGTTAACATTTATTTTCGAGAATCTCGCATAGTATGATTGAACTGAAAAGTAAACTTCTCAGCTACAGATTTGTAAAATGACCAAGAATGTAAGAATAGAATACATTGAAATGACCAATGGTGTAGCTGCCATAATCATGGCTATCACTCTGTTCTCGGTGTCTGATGTGCAATGAAAGATATATCAAAAATTAGAAGTGTCACTTTTTTATTCTCCTAGAAAGGAAACCACGTGACCTACCGTGTGCAAACCAGCCGCCAAACACGGCGCTGTTGGTCCCACTTGCTAGAAATCGTCGATTCGTCCGTGAACACGACATTCATCCAATCGTCGACAGTCCACGAAAGGTGCCTAGTGGCAAACTCCAGCCTAAGCCGCTTGTGATTTTGGGTCAAGAGAGGCCTCTGGCAAGCCATCCTACTGCGGAGCCCGACTGAACGCAGGCGTTCTCTTATGACAGTCAGGGACACCTGCAGGCCAAGTTCTTCTCGTATCTCCTGGGCAGTAATAAAAGGATCACAGCAGGCTGCGGCCACAATCCATCTGTCTTCCTCTTCTGTGGTCCTTCTTGGGCGCCCACTTCGAGCCGCGTCCCTAATCCTCGCCTCTTCGCGAAAAGCACGCACAATACGCGTTACGGCTCCTAGTGAGCACCCCATCTCTGCAGCAATACTCCTCCTCGTCCGACCTTCTTGCACAAGGGTCAATATCTGAACCCTTGTCGCGTCATCAATCCTCGGCATCCTATGTCGTTCTGAAAAAAATTTACGGGGACTTCACCTTTGCCTTTGCTGTCCTGTAACACAGGCTGTGACGCCCACAACTTTTGACAGTCTATCGCCCAGCAAAGTGTCGCTTTAGGGGAAAACTGCAATAAAGAGAATAGCGCCGTTCACAACGCCCGCGCAAAAAAAGAAAAAGAAGGTAATCGGGTTTGCGTGGGCGCTAGGTTTATGCAGGGAGCAAGGCACCCTAGGTTTATGCATCGTCCGGCCGACAAATGAGGGATAAGATAGCTTTCCAAATGCGGGCTTTAGGATGGGCTGCTTTCTGCCGGCCACCCCCGCGTTGAGACATGGGACGTGACTGGCACTCTCGCTATCGGCGCGTTCGGGAACAATAGCGCCGCGTGTCGCGATTTCGCCGCTCCGGTCGTCGGTCACTTGTGCTATTCTTTTTCCGTTGAGGCTGTACAACATTTTCAAACAATTATGGAAATAAGAGCAATAACTGAATATCTTAGCGTAACACGAACACAAACCAGATGTATGAGCAGGAGAAATACAACAGTTTGAGATTTAACAAATATGAACAAGTGCACCGATCCGTGTGGATGGCGACACCGATCCGTGTGGCCGAGAGACTGGTACAAGCACGTGGCACTGATGATACAGCTAGTCCTCTGTGCACGTTGCACGTTTACCGCATGCTCTCGCCCTCATGCCAGCGCTGCTCCGTTTCCATCGTCTCCTCCGATAGATGAGCTAGCTCAGACAGCTCATCTACTGGAGGATGCTAACTCCGGGCGGCTTTATTCTCTGATCCGTGGTGCAGTAATTTCTAAATGATTTTCTGAAAAATAATTTTACGAAGTAAGAGGCTTGCGGTTTGACTTGTTAATTTTTTTTGTGAATTAAAAACGCAAAAAAAATTACTTGGCATAAACATTTAGCAGGTTGTCTCCATCAAGACACTGGTCGACAAGGACGTCTGCTAGAAAAGTAGTGGCGCTTGGCGATTGACTTATCAATACGATAACGATAGAAAAGTGACTGGACGTTACAGAATACTGTTTGAATGAACAAGACGTTAGGGCTCAAACTAGCGGAGGATGGTTGAACATATTTTAAGACAAAACCCCGAGATCGGAAAAAAAAAAAAAACTAACGACTTTGACGTGGCGGTTTTCGTTATTTTCCCAGTTTCGAGGTTTTGGTTTAAATATGCTGTTTGGCAGGAAGGCGCATCATATTGGTAAAATTAAAGTGCCTACATAGAAGCTCTGCCTACAGATAACTCCACTCCTTGAGGTGCCGACTAAGTCACGTAGTTTGGGTAGGTGATTCCAATATCTCCGCTAACTTTATACTTCGCCGCGCGATTGCGCATGCATACCATATTGGTATCAAAATGTAAACTGTAGTATGCATGTTTTCATATGAAATCAAGCACAGTTTCTAGGTCTACATTTTAATTTTTACAAAAAATATATAACGTTTGGGACGTTTATTAAAATAAAAGAGAGCGCAAACGGCAAGCTAGGCGGTTTCCATGTTATTTGCCATTGAAGCGGCCGAGGCCAGGACTGGAGTTTCTCCCGCCCGTCGGGGATCGAAAGTTTGATTGCTGCCTAGTTTTTCACTTCTTAAGCAAATGCACTAGGACTCTTCTCTGACACTTTTAAGATATATTTCATAATGTTAATTGAGGTAAAAATAAAATATTTTTTTAAATAATAGAACAAAACGTCATTGTTTTGCTAGGTCCTGCGTTCTGACCATTGAAGATATTTTAATTACCTTGATGCTGTCACGAATGACAATGGATGAGGCGGTGGTAACTGAAAAAACAGTAAACGTTTAATGGGGCGAACTGGTTCGCAAAAAATAAAGGAAACAGAAGATCACAACAGAGCGTCGCGGGCGTCGAAGTCGGCGTAAGAGCAGAGTCGAACGCTGGGGCGAGACTGACTGCGGATCGCCACGCTGAGCCCCTATGTACGCGCGTTGGCTTCTGGAACAATCGGCCTAGGACGTTCGACGACTAGAACATTCGAAACTCGATCAGATGACAACGATCTCGAACTCACGAGAACATAATGTTGAAAGAATAAGTAAAAGAACATTACAGTGACTGGAATCGAACCTTGACTTTTCGCGCGACAGTGAAGCGCGGTAACCACTCGGCCACGCACGCGGTCGCTCGTCAATGCGCGTGGCAGTATCACCAGAGAGCTCAAATAAAGCTTTTTTTATTTAAAACAATTTAGATATTATTTTTACAAACAAACAATGTCCTCTGTACATTTAATTTATTTACCAAAATATCATCGTTATCTATCATGAAATGTGAATAAAATATAGTATTTTGTTTATATAAACGGAAATAAAGCTTAAATAGCTTGAAATGTGCGTTGGGAAAGAGCAGGCTTTATGGCGGACTAAAATAACTTATTTATACTTGCACACAATTTCAGGTATGTTTAGGCATACGTGTTAAGCAATATTTTGGATAATTAATGATATTACGCAACGATATTTTCCAGAATATCACCTATACGAGAACGCTGTCACAACGCATTACTGTGAGATTCACGTTTAAACTACAGTCATAAAGACAAAATTCTCTATTTTATATTTTTAATTCCGGACAGAACACAATAATAGGTTTTTATAGTGAAACACGAAGCAACTAAAAGTATTTAAAAAAATAGGTTTCAAACATACTTAAGTCTTTTAAACATTTGCTCAATCAAATATACAGCGTGTACTCCCCTTCCCCCTCCCCAAATATTTACTTAGTGCCACCGCAAAAATAAACTACGTATCGCCGAACGCTCATTAGGGAGTTATAGTAGACCGTATTTCCCCTCCGCTAGCCCTCCGCTACGAAGAAATCGCTACTGCGCCTGCGCGCCAATGGCCTTAGCTGTAGAGTTCCGGGTAGCGGAGGGGCTTAGCGGAGCGGAAAACACGGTCTACTATACTCGCTATTATCCGCTCAAATATAGCGCTAGCGGTACAAACCAGATGCCAGTTTCAGCACTAACCTTTATCAGATTCAGAAGTTGTAAGGGATTTTCTACAAATTTCAATGCAAAATTGGGGCCCTTTGTCGCCTGCTTAGATAACTGGCGCCAAAGGATGCATTCGATAGCTTTGTCGGCCGTTTTTTTTAATGAAACTTTTAAGAAAATCAAGAACTGTAGATTACAGTAACGGTTAGTGCTGAATCTTTGGCATCTGGTTCGGACTGCTAGCGCTGAATCTGAGCGAAATAGAGCATTCGGCCCAAATAAATCATATTTGCGGCAAAAAAAAAAATTGCTTATTTTTTGTTGTCTATTATGTACATAAACGAATTTTATTTTGCGCATATTATATTGAATGTATAGACAACAGAAGAACCAGATTAGAGCTTTTAGGTGATATCAAGTTTTTTTAAATACCTTATGTAAATCACATGTATGAACCTTTCAAACCTTGCCAAAATTCATGAAGGAGAAAAAGTTCGACTTTTCTATTTCAAACTTATTTCAAAATACTAGCTTTTTTAAACAAAACTTTTGATGCTGATTATTTTTTATGCTGAGTCAGGCCTGACAAGCCCCTGAAGGCTTTGACCTGACACAATAATCGACTTGGAGATGGGTGCATTTCTGAATATATTCATCTTCCTAATTTTCTTTTTCTCATTTCTTTTTAATCTTCTTCTTCTTAATAATATTTTTATTATCATACATTATCATTATTATCATTATTGTTTAATATTATTATTACTATTAATATTCATTTTTAATTTATTATTATTATCACATACCTGCCCGATCTTTTTTTGCTTTTCTGGCTCTCCAATATAACGTGTCTTTTTTCAATTGATCATGAACGCCACAGGCGAGTGCCTCGTTTGTTTTCAAGATGTTTCACAAGATGGCAAACACATTGTTTGTGTGGAGTGTAAGAGCGCTCATCACCTGGAGTCCTGCGCTTGGAAAAGAGAAAAAATGGCGTTGCCGCACTTCCCGTTCTGCTGATTCTGCATCTGCGTCGGCAAGCATGGCTGAGCATCTTGAGGGCGACTCCCTTCGGAGACCCAGTTCGGCGCAGTAATGGACGAATTAGATGTTTTGCTGTCTATGAAGGCAAGTGTCGACACATTGCTTACTCCCCAGCCAAGGTTGACGAGCTGTTGATACTGAAGCCTGCCGTGCAGAATCTTCAGGACGCAGTTAAAAAACTCAAAGAGACAGCAGATGACCTCACAACAACAAAAAAAACACTAGGTACTCAGCAAATCAACTGAAAATGAGGAGAACTTTGACAAAGGGAAAGTCGAAATAGCGGGGGTATCCGCTACTGTGAAAAACCAAGAGTCTATTATTCAGCAA
>JAZHYW010014110.1:0-12743 GCA_037355805.1 Ixodes ricinus
TTTACGTGTACGAATTAGTGATGCAAAACTATCGGTAAATTGATGATCGATGCTATCGATAGTTTTTCCAAAACTATCGAGAGTGTGGAAGAACTATCGATAGTCGACTATCGATAGTGCAATCGATCGTTTTTCGATAGTCGACTTCGACAGCTCTATCAATAGTTCTCGATAGTCGACTTCGACAGCTCTATCAATAGTTTTCGATAGTCGACTATCGATAGTACTATCGATAGTTGACTATCGATAGTACTATCGATAGTTTTTTAACTATTTATAGTTAGATTTCTGGCGACTATCGATACTATCGATAGTACTATCGATAGTTTTGCCCCTATAGAGCGAACACAGTTGCGGCATCGCCGCTCGCCTCCCTTTCTCCTCTCTTCGCCCAAACTCACGTCTTCGTTATCACTGATAGCTGAACTAAAGTTGGGAAGGCAAGTGCTTGGGCTAGTTGGTGTACCATTTGAAGAAATAAAGCGAGAAAAAGAAGAGGTAGCGACGCAAACTGCTAGTATCGCAAAACTATCGATAGTAAACCGTCGACAGTAATATGGATAGGTTCACGATAGTCGACTATCGATAGTTTCCCGAGAATACTATCAATAGTTTTTGGATAGTCCACTATCGATAGTACTATTGATAGTTTTTTACTATCGATAGTCAGAGTTCTGCCGACTATCGATATCATCGATAAGTACTATCGATAGTTTTTGCACCCCTAGTACGAATACTCCAAACGACCGTCTTCAAGCATCAAATTTGTACCTCGTGCGGGAAAGACGACAGTGTTTGCGTGTGGTTGTCCCGCGCCTAGGGCCGCGTAGCGTGCTTGATGCCGCTTCCACCAGAGAGTGCTCAAAACGGCAAAAATAAATTGAAAGGGTGTTTTTTTACTTTGTCATTAACGGCCTATAGTCGGTTTCAAGTCAAGAAGGTAGGAGAAGCTCCTCCCATAAGCGTGATGCGCCCGTTTCAAATCCATCCGCAGTCCAAAGAATAGTTCCCTGGAAATGCCGCTTGTTCCGCTTCAATAAATAGATAATGACTACAGAATGATGCCAACTTGTGTCCGACCCCACTTAAAAAAAAAGCAACCTTTGTAATAATCGGAGAGGGAACCGAGCCACTGAGAGTGGCCTTTGTATCCAGCGAAGGGGGAACCTAATCTCCCAAAGTCGTATTCGCTTCCATCGGAGGGGAAAATTCTAAATCTCCTTCTCGTGGCTTCCACAACGCTAAGTCAAAGTGGAAAGATAAAGCAAATATTCACAGGAAGGCAAAACCCTCTCGCGTTGGTCAAGACGTCACAGAAACCATGGAACGCTATTGGATGCGGAGGAGGCGGAGGGATATGAATCCCTTTGAGGGTATTTGCCGCTACCTTCTTGACCTGTAACTTACTATAGATACAGAGACAACAGGACATATACGACACACCGCACTGACATATACAAGCAGAAAAGCAAACAAAATACAGCAACAGGAGATCGTCATTGTTACAAATGCTAAGTTCAACCGATCGCACTTCAATTGAATTAAATTAAATGTTCATTTTATTTCGTGCTCAGCAACAGATCAAAGGCCTTTTGGGTAAAGTTTCACAAAACAAATACCTAATTGCCAAAAATACACAAGATGAAATATATAAATCCGACTAAATTCATAGAGATGCCTAAATTCATACTTATACTAAATTGACACACCTGCTTAAATTTTTTTTTTCAAATTCCAGATTTTTGTAAAAACTCATACACATTGGTGATTGCCGTGTTTACAATGTGCTGTATTCACAAAATTGGTGAAGAGTTATGTTGAATACCTCGATAAAAATGTCATGCATTTATTTAATTTGTAGTAATAGGAATGCGGAATTTTAAACAAGCAAGAGTGGAGGTATTCATTGAAACATGAATTAACCTATGCAAAAACAATATTTCTCGTAGAGACCTTTACTCCAATAGCCTGCGCCTAATTTCCAATTTTTATAAAATCAAAGTATAATGATCATCAAATTTTCGACCACAATATATGGCTTAGGTATGCACCAAGAAATTGTTTTTGTAAGCTTTCAATATATTCACTCTTTGAAATAGAGATGTACCCATGCAGCAGCGAATTTGGTCAAGCATTGACCAATGACTGGCGATGGTCTTTTATCCTATGGTCAAAGATTAGCAATTCATCGGCCAATGCTTGGCCCGATGGCTGGTGGTCAGTGGCCATTGGCCAATGGCCAGAGAAAAGCGAGACATCGGCATATGGCTGGCCACTGTCTGGCCACTTGCCAAATGAGCATTGTCAGCCATCGGCCAATGATTCGCCAAATTTGTGCTGCTTGTGAACCACAAAAGCAAATTCGAGTCTGGAGAGCACATAACAAAGATGTAGTCATAAAAGCAACGATGAGTGCTAAAGTATCTAGTTAAGCGAGGAATTATTCCCAGCGTGGGTAGGAACTGAGAACTATAAATATAATATGAGGATACAATAATAGGTCATCAAACCGTGGAACCTATAAATATCGTTCTAATATGGTCCGACTAATAGTTTCATTTTCTGAAGTATATGATAATACAAAGTGCTACGTCTTCTTGACAACTGCATAACTTGGGTTTTGCGGGGGTTTACAATGAGGTTGTTCTAAACGTAACATTCATGAACATCACAAACACAGTCCTGCAGCCAAGTGCAGTCGGCACTAGATTTTACGTCCCGAAACAACTTAACATCGTCTGCAAACATAAGAACCTGAAAGTGTTTCACGGAAGACATGAGGCTGTTTATAAAAGCAATACACAACAAAAGGCCAAGGTACTCCCAACAAAGAAATAAAATTGCGTGCCAAGCAGCGAGAGACTCTAACATGGTTATGGCTTGTATGCAAAACACTTTGAACCAGGATATTTACTCAGGACAAAGACCTTAATTATTCATTTTTATACCCTATCAAAAGCCCGAAGGCCCTTTCAGAGGCTTTGGGCATATCTAAATATTCTCTATCTACCTGACCCTTACCCTAAACAAATAGCATGTAATAATTAAAAAAAAAATATATGTGTACGCCTGTCTCAAGAGTCCTGTCTGCAAGGGAACCCTGTTGCACAGAGGATGCGTTTTTAGAGCGCAGCTCTTAGGCGCCCGTTTCCGGCTTAAGCGGCGTCGCCGTCGGCGTAACCGCGCGGTGCATGATGGGTAAATTTCACCGCTAAATTTAGCGGAAAATTTTCCCCGCTAATTTTAGTGGGAAAATTTTCCCGCTAAATCTAGCGGAAAAATTTTCCCGCTGAATCTAGCGGAAAATTTTCCCCGCTAAATTTGGCAGAAAAGTTTCCTTGCTAAATCTAGCGGAAAATTTTCCCGCTACATCTAGCGGAAATTTTTCCTCGCTAAATTTAGGGGAAAATTTCGTACTGCGGAAATTTTCCCCGCTAAATCTAGCGGAAAATTTTTCCCGCTAAATCTAGCGGAAAGTTTTCCCCGCCATATTTAGCGCAAAATTTTCTCCGCTAAGTTTAGCGGAAAATTTTCCCCGCTAAATCTAGCGGAAAATTTTCCCCGCTAAATTTAGCGAAAAATCTTCCCCGCCAAGTTTAGCGGAAAATTTTCTCCGCCCCCCTCACCCTCTCGAGGTCACGTGACCCCCCCGTGCCTTCCCCTCCTCCTCAAAAGCTGCGCTCTAATTCGGCGTTACAGGGAGTTGTAAACGGCTTTCATATTTTTTAAATAACTATACAAGCGAGCGTACATTACCTTCTTAAACACTTTTGAGAATTCATTTAAAAGATATGGGACGATAATTACTAGCCTCACAACAATTACAAGACTTAAAGGGAAACTCCGCTCAATTCCGAAAAATTTAGGCTTACATGTGATTCCATTTCACAAAGCACTACTAAACAGCTCTACGTCTTCAGACTCGCGAAATGTGGAATATTATTTGTGTAATCTTAATTTAAACATCAGCTGATACCGAAACCGAAACTTCGGTTGTGTCTGGCAACATTGGTCTCGTGTCGCCAGAGTCATGGCCACGTCACGTCGAACCACGTGGTCTTGTGACGCTCGTAGGGGCGAGGTACAGGACATGCGACGCGGGCAGGTCGCTTCGCATGGCGTGGACGGTGATGGCCCGGGGGAGAGGGGGAAGGGACGAAAACGAAAGAGGAGAAGGGGAGCGGAGAAACAGACCGATAAGCGCGCAGGGCTGCCCTGCGCGCTTATCGGTCTGTTTCTCCGCTCCCCTACTAGCGCATCCGCGTTGATCACGTGGACGCTGTTGAGCCAACACCGGGAGGAGAAACTCATGACGTCATCGTTCAATTTCGCTCTGAGAAGCAAAAACAAGCAAAACGTGAGAATGACGTAGTCATGCCTCTGACGGAGTGGTTCAACGTTGGCCGCTCCAACTCCGTCGCATTGACTGCGCTGACGATTGCGCCTCACGTCGCACGCTAAAGTTGGCAGATTTCGGCGACTTCGCTCATTTGAAAGTTTGCAGGCCAGTTTATTAAATATATAGACGGCATTAGATCGTAATATTTGACATGGGGTCTTCTGAGACGATACTGAAGAGGGCTGCATAGTTTTCTAAATAGCAAAAATGAAGCGGAGTTGCCCTTTAAACATCGGAACAATGATTGAATGTTTCTAGTTTTTGAGAAAGACACCATTTCATAGCGAAAGTTAAACAATATGGCAAGAATGAGGGCAAGCATTTCTATGCAGCCCTTTACAATAAAATTAGGGTTACCTTCAGAACCTGTATACAGTGTGTTTTGCTTTAAGCGTAACAGACCTGTTAAAAAAAATCAATGCTACATTTTTGTTGTTTTGACAGGTGAGTTATTCGTACATGGGAATATACAGGGCGTGTCAAATAGCGGTCAGGCTCTTTAAATCGAACGAAAAGATCGGTTCCTCATCCAATCGCACTACGATTTTGTGCAGCGCTGCCCACAGGAGGTGTCCAGTTGTCGACGATAGCACGGAATGGAGAGGTGTCCTGTCCCTGCGGGAGCTGGTCCGTGCTCTGGAAGGCGTGGCACCTGACGTCAAGACCTCTGGGCAACGGAAGGGAGGGCAAACCCAGGAACTCCACAAACAGCTGTCAGGCGAAGGCAGGCCCACCCTCTGGCACGCAGAGTGTTTTAAATAGAGCAGTGCTACAGGAACAGACATGGCGACCAAAAACAAAACCCGCCACCGACACTGGCAGAAACTTATTAACGAAAAAAAACAAAATCTGCCGTGCCGCCGTTCCTAGCCTAGACAGAGAAAGCTCTGCTCAAGCAGTCTGCATTAGCGTGCAGGGATTTTTTATGAATAACAGTAAACGCGTAAGGTTGCAAACACGGACTCCATCAAAGCAATCGACCATTTTTGTTCGAAATCTGTTGGAGCCACGTTAGCGGTCTGTGGTCTATGATGAACACAAATGGCGACCCTGACAGTGAACATGAAAGTTTTTCGACAGCCCACACTAGGCAAGAGCACGCTTTTTCAATTGTGCTGTACGCTTGCTCGCGAGAGCTGAATTTCCTGCTCACGTCCAGGATCGGGTGCTCTCCCCCGTTCGCGCTTTCTTGGCTCAAGACTGCCCCCAACCCTTTTTCGCTGCCGTCACACTGCACGAGGAAAGGTTTCGTGTGGTCCGGACTTGTCAAGATCTACGAACGAGATCCAGATTGGAAATGACTTTTGCCCCGCTCATGTTTTTGAGGCAACCTTCAAAGTGTGGAATAAGAACAGCCCTCGTTGCGGTTACCCCGTTCAACTTTCTGTAGTCAACGCAAGGCCGTGGTTCCTTGCCGTTAGCTTCCATGATTGAGAGTCCAGTGGTTGTAAATTTTCTGTGTTCATTACTGTTCAGCTGGCACCACCCAAAACCAGTAACTTTCCAGCGTGACATGAACACCGTACTGGCTGGACTGAAATGGTGATCTGTCTTGTTTACATTCACGACTTCGTAGTGTTTTCAAGCGACTTCGACGAGCACTTGCGATAACTCCAAGCGGTTCTCCAAGCCACACAGACCGCCGGCCTCAATCTCAAGCCATCGAAGTGTCAGTCCGCTATTGACGAACTGAAGTTTCTAGGCCACGTGGTTAGAAACGATGGCGTTCGCCCAGACCCAGGGCAGACTCGCGCCGTCACGGCATTTCCAGCGTTGACAGGCAAGAAGGCCGTGCGAAAATTCCTTGGAGAATGTGCCTACTATCGGCGCGTCGTTCGCGATTTCATCAGGATTTCCGCACCGCTCATAAACCTTACAAAAGACGCCCAGCAGTTCGAATTGACCCAGTAGCAGCAGCAGGCATTCGACGAGCATTCGACGAGACGAGGGCAATAAAAGTAGAGCACAGGACGAGCGCAGCGCTCGTCCGGTGCTCGACTCTCATTGTCCTCCCTTTTTGCGCGCTGTACCTAATTTCTTAAGGAGATAAATTACTCCACGACTGCAAATAAATGTCTTGCGGTCTACTGGGCAAACACGAAGTTTCGCCCGTACTTAAAGGGAGCTCGTTTCGCGTTGTCACGGACTACCACTTGCTCTGCTGGCTTTCGCACCTCAAGGGCAATTCAGGATGTTTCGCTCGATGGAGTCTCCGACTGAAGGAGACTCCATCGAGCATGATTCTTGTCTACAACTCAGGCCGCAGGCACAGCGACGCCAACTGCCCGTCAAAAGCCCCTGTCGAGATATCTCTCGGTGACAGCGACGAGGATGACGACGAGTGCTTCCTAGGCTCAGTGAACGCCGACGAAATGGCACGCCGTCAAAGAGACGATCCTGAGTTGCGCGCGCTAATCGAGCGCCTCGAAGGACGAAGGGGTCCTATCCGCCGTGTATTCCCGAGAGACCTGCCAACCTTCGTCCTCCAACAAGGTGTACTTTAAAATAACTTCGGAGACAACAGCTCACCGTGGCTGCTGGTAATCCCTACCGACCTTGGAGAGATCTTCCTAGCCTTCCATGACGGCCCGACGTCCGGACACCTTGGTTACAGCCGTACGCTGGCCCGAATTCGTGAAAGGTATTACTGGCCCAAGCTCCTGAAGACCGTTCACCTCTACACACGATCTTGCCACGAGTGCCAGCGACGCAAGAAACCGCCGACGAAGCCGGCATGTCTCGTGCAGCCGACTGTTCCCCCCGACCGCACCGTTCCAGCAGATCGGAGTGAATTTACTTGATCATTTTCCATTATCTACGCAAGGAAACAGATAGGTAATCGTCACGACCGATTATCTCACACGGCACGCCAAAACGAAAGCCCTTCCATCAGGTACGGCTGTTGAAATCGCCAAGTTTTAGAGCGCAGCTCTTATGGCTCGTTCACACTTGCGAAATACGCACTCGCCGCCGACTGGACTCGCTCGCCGAAGAAAGATCGGGCCGTTCCCATTTGTTGCCGCCTGCGGAGTGCGCGGGATCGAGCGTCTCGCAGTTTCCTGAACAGACGAGAACTGAGGAAAACTTCCAAACCTCCTTGTTGCTCGCGCGCGTCTCGTCGCCATCGTCGCCGGCTCGTCAGCGGGGATCTGACGTCAGCAAGCGCCACTTCCCCCGTGCGTTTGATTGGCTTGCGGCGAGAGAAAACTTTTTTCCGGCGTTCAAATTTGGTCCCAGAGCGATCTTGCTCTCCGCCGGAAATTCTGCCTGCTTTCGTCGCCGGGCGTCAGAATTCTCGAGGATCCGGCAACCGGTTCGCAAGTGTGAACGAGGCATTAGGCGCCCGTTTCCGGCTTGAGCGGCGTCGCCGTCGCCGTCGGCGTAACTGCGCGATGACGATGACGATGAGGATGACGTCATCATGACGACGTCATCGTCGTTGTCACTGATGACGTCACACGTGACGTCATTGGTTGCGTCACTGATGACGTCATCATTGACGATGACGATGACGATAACGCTGAAATCCCCATTTTATTTAGCGGAAAAATTTCCCGCTAAATTTACCGGAAAACATTTCCCCGCTCGAAAAATGTTTTCCGCTAGGTTTAGCGAAAAACTTTCTCCGATAAATCTTGTGGAAATAATTCCCCGCTAAAGTTTAGGGAAAAAATTGCTCCGCTAAATTCCCGCCAAATTTACACGCGCTGCTCTCACCAAAGGTGTGCATTTTCTGCGACTTGCGTTAAACACACGTCGATCCACACCCACGTTAGTAGCGGAGGACTTTCTACCTTCTCCCCTCAGTACCCTTCCCTCCTCCTCTTCAAGAGCTGCGCTCTAATTCGGCGTTACAGAGAATTGTAAACATTTTTCATTTTCCATCGAGTCCATTGTCCTCCAGCACTGCGCCCCCGAAGTCCTCATTACAGACCGTGGATCATCGTTCATGGCCCAGCTGACGCAAGAGATCCTTCGTTTTAGTAGCACCAGCCATAGTCGAACCACTGCGCACCATCCGGAGACAAATGGACTAACAGAACAGCTAAACAAAACTATCGCCGACATGATCTCCATGTATATCGAGGTAGAGCACAGGACGTAGAGCTCAGGACTACGTATCGTTTGCTTACAACACGGCGGTGCAAGAGGCCACTGGAGTAACACCGTTTCAGATGGTGCATGGCAGAAAAGTAAGGACCATGCTCGACGCGATGCTGGCCCACAAACCAGCCGACGATGGGAGCCCCGACGACCAGGTGGTTCCTCAACGACCCGAAGACGTTCGCCGACTCGCCCGACTCCGAATTTAAGATCAACTTAACGTGTCAACACGACCCTGCACAACCTTCGCCGGATCGACGTTCGCTTCAAGCCTGGAGACCGTGTGTGGGTCTGGACCCCGATACAACGACGCGGTCTAAGCGAGAAACTTTTCCAGCGCTACTTCGAACCCTACAAAGTGCTTCGTTGACTCGAGGATTTGAACTACGAGGCGATGCCCGACGAAACACGGACTTCATCACGCTTCCCTCCACGACCGGAAGTTGTCCACGTCGTGCGCTTCAAGCCTCACTACGATCGATAAGATTGCGTTTTACAAGTCTCCGTAGTTTGCCATTATTTTTGTTTGTTTTGCTGTTTTGTTTCTCGGCACGTCGCATCGAGACGATGCGCTTCTAAAAGGGGCGAGTAACGCAACGCACGTAGCTGAGCGAGCGCGTACGCGGCCGAATTGTTGCCATGCTTGACTGTCGCACGGAGGATCTGGGGTGGAGTACAGGGAGTGGAATGTTCTTTTATTTAATCTTTATACTTGCCGTTCTGGTAAATTCGAAAACTTTTCCGTCTCATCGAATTATGAATGTTTTGCGCGCCGAACGTTCTAGTCCGATTGTTCCAGAGACCCACGCGGCTACAAAATCTGATCCAGGTGGCAAGCTGGAGTCAGTATCGCCCCAGCGTTCAATCCTGCTGATACGCCGGCTTCGACGCCCGCGACGCCCAGTTGTTACCTTCTGTACCGTTCTTGTTTTGGGCACAATTTCGCCCCATTAAACGCTTCAATTTCCTAAGTCATTCCTTGTTTCTTCACCTCGTAATTCGTGGTAATATTTTATTATCTCTCCATAAGCACAAGGAAGAAGACAAAAAGTTATTTATTTTAGAGCAACAACAATCGTATTTATTTCAGAGCAGCAGCACTCTGTTCTTGTTTTATTTTGATTAGTCATGCACAGTTTGCTACTAATTCGTTACGTTTTCTTCGTTCCATAATCCCATGCTTCGCTTTTGTCGTGTGTTTTGATTGTTTCGTTTGGCATATATTAGCATCCTTTTGGTATTTTCTGAAGCTGGTTCACTCTGTGAACTTTATAGCATTGACTATATGCTTAGATACTTTCCCTATAATACAGATCTGCAAAGTCAACACATAATTTACGAGTGTAATGGACTATTTCAACGCAGTGTTCAACGCCATGAATTGTAAAGAAAAGCGCTATGACACATATTCGTACATCCGATTGTAAAATGTTCCACACTTTTTATTCTGTCAAAACACGACGCAATATTTGGTATCATAATTGAGCGCGAAGAGACAACGGATTTACGTTTCCACGTACAAATGCATTACCGGAAGTCAAAATGAGACTTGTTGATGTCTCGTTCAAAATGCAACAGCACACTAGCACCACCTGAACCTCGAGCGTTTATTGGTAATAACTCTATGACCCAACCTCATTCTCGTACCACTTCTGCAAGAATCGGTGTAAGATTGCAAGTAAACACAAAGAAATGACACCGATCATTTCGCGAGAGCTCTAGAGAATACCGCTTTGCCTCTGCCCATGCAAAGCGGCGTTTGTTCAGAACGCGTGCACCCGCTTACGTGGGCAAAAACAGTCCACGCGGAGCTGATGAAGTAGCGCTGAACTTGGTCTGAGGAAGGGGCGTCGCGAGGACGAAGATGGGGCAATCTGACTGACCCGGAGAGCAGACCTGGGATCGGAGATGGCTGCAAGGCCAGCTGCCTATAGGCTGCGAAATCCACCAGCGTTTTTGGCCCTCGCTTGTGGGAGACGGTGGCAGACGTTCCGTTCGAGACACGGGAGCAGCGGGATGGGCCGATTGCACCAACTCTATCAAGTTTCGTCTCAAGTGCTAACGAGCGTTATTCCATAGGGTTACTTGTGATGTTGTTGTGCGACGCCTGCATATGAAGTTGCTTGATTATTATTAAGCTTTATTTACGTATCATGTTCATTCGTGTGTTGCGTGATCAATATCCGTGCGATGTGTCACACCTGAAGACTTCTGAAAATTATACAGATCTTTTTTTTTTTTAATTTTGCATGCTGGTGGGAATGGTTGTTCGAAATAAAGAGTTTCCTCTGGTAGTTTACAGTTTCTTTTTCTACACAACGTCTGCATGCGTTGATGCTTCTCTGCTACACGGTGTTTAAGAGGCATTTTGGGCATGATTCCAATGGGTAGGCAAATATAGGCGCAATGTTTGTGTCCCTGATAGCACATTAATTTACATTAGTTTTTTTGTCTTAACGCTTCACATAATAATGTTTCTTACTTTGTTAAGCGGTAATGAATTAACGCATCAAACACAGAATGGACATACGGTTGCCAGTATATTCTTAGATACATCCGAAAAAACAAACAGATTTCGCACGCCTTAAAAAAATTGAATTTCAAAGGTACATACCCAAAATCGTGCTCGCGAACGTAGTTCCGCCAGAACCTTTGTCTCTTTTTAAAGCTGAATTTTGATGGAGGAAATATTAAAATTATAGCATAATTGGAGAACGTATATTTCTAATGATTAATACCAGCCTGTTTGTCGTCTGGGGAAAGCGCCTTTAGAGCGCGCGACACTAGAGCGCCGACGTTAGAGCGCACGACACGAGGGCGCTGCGACAGTAGCGCGCTTGACATTAGAGCGCACGACACGAGAGCGCATGACTAGTTGAGCGCACGACACGAGAGCGCACGACCAGTTGAGCGCGCGATACGAGAGCGCACCCCAGTTGAGCGAACACCGCAAAATGTGTGATGTACCTGCGGCTCCAAAGACAGAACAAATTGTGCGACTCATCGGATCGGAGCATTGGTGATTTTTGATTGATTGAATATGCCTTTCATAAAAAATTAAACTAAAACGGATACGACTCTTTCTAAGAAATCAAGCCATTCTTCTTGGGTTCAACGAGAACATGCACGATCAAAAATGCAGCATCCAACGGAAAGCAAAGTACGGAGAAGAGCGTTCTAAATATGAACCTAAACAAAAATTCCATCCCAGTTTCGAATATTAAAGATATATTGATTGCTACATTTCGAAGGGAGAGCTTTCCTTCGCGCCCGCTAGTTTTCCGGTGAACTTCTTTCCGTTGCCCATTTTCAAAAAGGTGGCAGAGACAAAAAGTGAATTAAACACCGTACTGTGTCCCTTACCTCATACATGTTTCAAATGGAGAAGCTTTGTTAGAAGAATCCAGACTGAATGAAATGCAAGATTTTTCTGGAGCAGAATGTTTGTGGAAGCTGTGAGACTACTGCGCCTGCCGGACCGGATGCTGTCGGTCTCGACTCAACGCTCTATCCCTGTGCTACGCGGAAAACAACGCAAATTTCATTTGCATTGTCGGCACATATTCTCAGATTAAGTGTTTATTACAATTGTCATTTGTGACAACACGAAACATTGGCGTATGACACTTGGCACGAGAGCTCCTTTCCGAAATTGATCTTGAAAACTCCAGAATACGGGCAAGTATGCTACATGTTACTTCTTTCCTCTTGAGTGTTTTGAAATAATTTAAAATAAAAATTAGTGAGGTCGGTCGTGAGCTTTATCAAGTAAAATAAAAGAACTAAGGAAGCTAAGTCAGCTGCAATGTTTTTTTTCTGTGGAAATGGACGCCACAAATATGCCGTCTTTTTTCTGATTTCCGCTTTTTTGTAACACTTGATTTGTCACACGCAAAACTTTCGTCGACTCATTGCAATGTCCTTGCTGAATGCCGTGGCGTAAACCCCCGCCAGTTTCACATAAAACACGCGATGTCCGAACAAGTGGTCGGTCGGGTCGGGCCACTGTCGCGGGACTGTTTGTGCGCTCTCCGGGCGCTCTAATGACGCGCGCTAATGTCGCTGCGCTCGCAAGTCGCGCGCGCTGACGTCGCGCGCGCTAACGTCGCGCGCTCTAACGTCGCGCGCTCTAACGTCGCGGCGCTCTCCAGTCGCGCGCGCTAACGTCGTGGCGCTGTACTGTCAGCGCTCTAATGTTGGCGCTCTTGTGTCGTGCGCTCTAGTGTTGTACAGCCTGTCG
>JAZHYW010014111.1:0-54727 GCA_037355805.1 Ixodes ricinus
ACGCCGTACGCGAGCGCTACGACGCCCAGCTAGGAGCGTGTTCTAACAACCCGCTGCAACCCGCTAAACGCCAGCGCCCAAACCGCGCCATCCCGCTGGACGCGGCGGGCGCAAAAAGCCTGAGCGCGCTGACCGAGAGATACGCTGTCGCTAGCG
This sequence comes from Ixodes ricinus, assembly GCA_037355805.1. Taxonomy (NCBI): domain Eukaryota; kingdom Metazoa; phylum Arthropoda; class Arachnida; order Ixodida; family Ixodidae; genus Ixodes; species Ixodes ricinus. The sequence goes on from JAZHYW010014111.1 coordinate 157, forward strand.
TGAGAAAGGACGAGACGACAGGTCAAAGTAAAAACCATCCAATTCTTCACGCGTGTCGCCGTCCCCAACACATCCAAGGCGCTAAGATCCGTATCTAAGCGTTTGACAGCACAGATCAGTTTAACGCGGCCGACAGCAACGCGAACTTTCGAAACAATCTGATCAGCGTCCCTGCAGAGCTCCGGTATCGCAGAACATTCACGGGATTTTCAAGATAGCGGCTAGCATTTACGCAAGGTTTAAACGAACAGCCTCGACAAGTGATAGCGATCGTTTACGCGACGCCGCTTCGGGCCAGCGACACGAAATCGCGGAGACCGCTCAAGCGTCGAAAAAAGTTAAATATCATCTGAATTACGGTGGCAACGTGAGCTACGGTGTTCGGAAGATCGCCCAGCATATGTAGATACACTTCGGGAATGCGTTATGAATATGAAATTGGCAAAACTTACCTGAAGTAGGACCTCACCAACGCACGTTGAGAGATGCCTTTGTCTGCACGGAAACAGTGGCACGGACGGACAAGAATCCGGAAGCTACTTGTGGCTTTGGATTGGAACGAAGCAAAGGATTGGAATACGACTAGCCATAAATATGAGTTTTGAAACGGGGACTGGTCTTAGATGAGTGACGATATGTATGCCTGCCGGGTATATATGTGTGTACTTTTCAAATAAACTTTAGTTGAGAGTGCGCCCTGTCCTGCTGTCTTTCTCTCTGTTCGTGTATTTTTCGACGCTTTTCCACCGTACATATAGTTTCGGTTTCGACCCAACTCTATTGCAGTTTATATTTCGGTAGCCGGTGTCACTACCGTAATCATTAGGTCTGTTCGATTCGGCCAGAAAGTTCTGAACTAGTTTTGTCCGAGTTCAGACGAGTGCAGGAGTCGTGCAGCGGCGGCGCAGAACCACTGCAGCCGCCGGGCTAGGACTGGCGCTGTGATCGGCTTTCCGAGCGGAAGCGCAGGGTGTCGTCTGCATCTGTTGGCTCTTGTTTCCCAACGCCAAGTTGTGTGCTACATTTAATTAGTCGCGCTTTGATGAGACCATTCATGTTTCCTTAGTTTTAAAGTATAATAACGGAATCGTTTCTGTGAATATTTTTTATTCGAGTGTACTAAAAACGTTTTCTACACGAAATGTGTTTCTGTCTGCATTTTTAACGGCCGCTTGGTTCCTGTCGTTTCCATAAGCGTTCGTGTCCTTCACATTCATTTAGCAATAGTAGATTCGTTCCAAGTTTCTCGAGTTTCGCATTTCGACGATAGGTTCGCGGCATCAGGATGATTTTGCGTCGGGAGTCACTGGCGGCAGCGCGCGGTCGGCAGCGGTCACCTCGAAGACGAAAGCCTGACGATAGCGTTTTGGCCAAGACAGTTATCGACCGTAACTTTGGCGTCAAGCTGAAGCGTTTATTCTGATTCTCAAGAAAGACCTGCGTGGAACTACCAAGCCAATGCCGATTCTCGGCGTTTTTCCCAGGCCCGTTAGTGAACGTCCCCAGATACCAGTGGACAAAGCATGCAGTATTATGCTCAGCTACGGGGCATGCGAGGGCCGATGTACTAACTCCCAGACCTCTGCGATGTATCGGAGTCGTCAGTATGCATTCAAGAGCAACTGAAGGCGGGGACTATCAAGAGTGCGATACCTTTCCCGTGTCTGTAAGAAAGAATATTAACGCTATGGATCCCCACATAGCATCAAAAGGAAACAATTTACGTGAGCCAATATTTCAACACTTACCACAGGGAGCCAAACCTACGCGGGTAGGTGCCTAAAACGCTTTCAGAATATCATAATCAATCAATATCCTACCCTCGGCTACGACCTCAATTCCGCGTCCACCGCGGGTACGTTATTATCATAAATGAGAGGAAATGCAACATTCGTATCGGCGTTATTGTTAAACATCGCAGATATTTGAGCAAGAGCTCCGAAAAATGGCACCGCGAGCAGAGACAAACGAGGGTGTCGTCTGCTATCGCCGTCTGCTCTTGTCGTCTGCTTCTGCACGGACGCTGAACTGACTCCGAAGCCGGTGCAAGATTTTGAGGAACTGGGTCTGAACTCATTCAGAACTGGGATAAATCGAACGCGCCAGTGCAGCGGCCGTGCAACTTCCGGTTGAATCTAATGTACCAGTTCCTGCACTGCTGAACTAGTTCAGCCAGTTCAGGCGAATCGAACAGACCTATTAATGGAGTTATCGTGTTCTCAACGCAGTTTGAAGACAATTTTTGGGGAGAGCAGACATAATCTCCCAGCCTCTTCTCCTGTTATACGTTCCATGATAACCTTTGTTTGCTGATTGAAATCTACATCAACTTATGTGCAAAACAAAAAAAAAAAAAAAAAAAAACAGGGTGTTCGACATCTTAATTTAAGTTGATTTTTTTTTATTTGTGAGGACATGCAATTGCTTAATTAATCATTGGATATTTGTTTTAAGTTTTTAATTTTTGCTTAAAAATTATTTGTATTTTTTTTTCTTGGTCAGAAATTTTGGTCGTGTTGCGCGGCTTAGTAAAAGCGGGTTGTTTTGAGATTTTCAAGATCCCGTACAGCCGACAATACACCAGTGACGTAGGTAGAGGGGAGGCGGGGGAGCTTTCAGGGAAAGCCCTCTTCCTCCTGCCTCTTTCTCCTCCTCGTCCCTCCTCCTCCTCCTCCTCCCTCCCGCTTGGTGCATTATGGGAGACGTCCCATAATCCAACGCGCGCTTCACCGCGGTGCATTATGGCACGTTTCTCATGATGCGCCGTGCGGTTACGCCGACAGCGACGCGTCACGATGACGCGTTACGGCTAGCGTTACGGTCGCCGTCGCCGTAACCGTAACGCGTCAGCGTAACGATGTTTCGTGACGCGTCGGCGTAACGCTTTTCGGGACGCATCGGCGTCGCCATCGGCGTAACCATAACACGTCGGCGTAACGTTTTTTTGTGACACGTCGGCGTCGCGTAACGCTTTTTCATGACGCGTCGGCGTAACGCTTTTTCGTGACGCGTCCGTGTCGCGTAACGCGTCGGCGTAACGCTTTCTCGTACGCGTAACGCTTTATCGTGACGCTTCGGCGTCGCGTAACGCGTCAGCGTAACGCTTTTTCGTGACGCGTCGGCGTCACGTAACGATTTTCGTAACGCTTTTTCATGGCGCGTCACGAAAAAGCGTTACGCCGACGCTTTACTATTACGCCGACGGCGACGCCGCTCAACCCAGAAACGGGCGCCTAAGAGCTGCGCTCAGAGGTGAAAGAAACATCAATCAATTAAGGGTTTAAAGTGTGATGGTTAAGGTTTTATAGGCAAAAAAGCTTCTGTGTCTAAATATTGCTAGAACATGGAAGCATCCCGGCGATGTTGCCGCGATTTGGCTGGTGCAGTGCCGTCATTCGGTGTTGCAAAACAGAGCCCGATATACCCTTTAACAGCGGCGTACCAAGTTGTTTTTGAGGGGGGGGGGGCAAACCACCCCCCCCCCCCGAGGGCCGGGGGCGGTGCCCTTGGTATACCTTGGGCGCCGCCGGTTAGTGTTTGCCCTGCCCAGTGGCGGCTGTTTCAGGGGGGGGGGCAAAACATATTCCTTGCCCCCCCCCACCTCTGAGAACTGGGGGTGGGGGCAAGCGCCCCCTTGCTCCCCCGGTTGGTACGCCCATGCCCTTTAATTATACCGAGGATAGAACTTCATATATTTTCAGCAATATCGTTTAGAAGGTGGCTGCAGAAACGGCAAATGTTGCCGTCATGTAGCCGGGATGCAGCAATATCGTTTGGAAGCTGGCAGAAACGGCAAATGTTGCCGTGATGTAGCCGTCATGTAGCCGGGATGCAGCAATATCTTTTAAAGCTAGCAGAAACGGCAAATGTTGCCGTGATGTAGCCGTCATGTAGCCGGGATGCAGCAATATCTTTTGGAAGCTGGCAGAAACGGCCAATGTTGCCGACATGTAGCCGTCATGTAGCCGGGATGCAGCAATATCTTTTGGAAGCTGGCAGAAACGGCCAATGTTGCCGTCATGTAGCCGGGATGCAGCAATATCTTTTGGAAGCTGGCAGAAACGGCCAATGTTGCCGTCATGTAGCCGTCATGTAGCCGGGATGCAGCAATATCTTTTGGAAGCTGGCAGAAACGGCCAATGTTGCCGTCATGTAGCCGGGATGCCGCGATATTGGTTGGAAGCTGGCAGAAACGGCCAATGTTGCCGTGATGTAGCCAGTTCAGTGCCAGCATCATGAATGCTGGCTCTAGACTGGTCAAGCTGGGCCCATATGGGGCCACCTTAACCATGCTGAGACCAATGTTGGCACAATATCTTGTGCTGCCTGCGGATATGAGCCTATATTTGCCTACCCATTGGAATCATGCCCAAAATGCCTCTTAAACACCGTGCAGCAGAGACCCAGGCAGCACACCATTGTTGGACCCCCGTTGGACCAATGTTGGCAAAAAATGGTTCCAATATTGGTCTGACGTTGGCATTTTCGAAAACGCCACCCGATCCAATGGTGGTCCAACATTGGTGCCAATGTTGGACCACTGGTTTGCCAACGTTCTAGCCCACGTTGGACCAACGTGGTTTGCGCTTTTTTTATCCAATATTGGCATAGAGGTTTCACCGTTGGCTGAACCAACATTGGCATCCAGCGCCTTACACACTGGCTCTTCCAACATTGGCTTAAATATTGGCTATTCCAATATTGGCATCCAGTTTAATACACTGGCTATTTTTTGCATCCATTGTCCATGACATTATTGGATGCCATTTTTCAGTCAGTGTTCTAACCAGTGTCACAAAAAGAGTGCAGAGAACCAAGCAAGTCCCTTGCCCTTTTTCCTCAAGCACAGTTTTCTTTCTGATACTAAAATCTAAGAAATGCAGAAATTTTACCACATTTGGACACTTTAGAAATCAATAAAGCATGCAAATGAATTGTTCATAACGTTTGATAGTTCATAATTTATTTAAATCGAATAAAAAGATTTTAAAAAATTGTGCAACCAGTGGGGCCTAGGCAGACTCGGCGGCACGCTCGGTAGTGGACAGGGCAGAGGGCTGGGCGAAGAGCTGGGCAAAGGGATTCCACGCAGGGGCCTGGCCACAGGATTCTGAAAGAGACAGAAGCGGTGGTTCGGATTCAGGTGAAGGGTTTCAGAGGCTCTCAGTTCTCTCTTACGCTTGTCAATAATGAATATCAAAATAAAACATAGCTTCATTATTAATCGCTGCCCTTTAATTAACCATTCGATAAATCGGCTCAGTTGCTCTGCAAGTATAAAATCTCGGAAAGGCCTACCGACTTTTTTGTGTTTACTTTTCCATATTATAAACTTTCTTTTCCAGTGAATTATTTTTCGTTATTTTGTATGTAAAAAAACTTAGTACTGCCTTCTAAGATAAATAGATGCGCAGGTAATACGCCGGGGCCGGCTTGGTGGAATCAGTGTCTCAGCTTAGACTGGGTGAAGGAATGCACTGTAACGAATGGGACGCGCGAGCGTCTTGAGTCGATGTTTGAGTCCCGTTCAGCTCGTACGCTGGCTTTGACAGTGCTTTCTTTCCCCCGTCTCAGCTGAGACGTTGTTTCTAGAAAGACGGCCCAGGCGTTTACTATTGTTTTGTTCGTCCGACTTGTCCTTACTCAGAGCTTGATCGATCTAGATTAAAATATTGATAGTGGTTTAAAAAATTAATCAAATAGTACGAATGTTATTTCATAGATTGCTTAACTCTACTCTTGCAACATCATGGCGTCCCTCAACCTTTCATCTAGCTTTAAGAAGTCTTAAGAATTACAATCTCGCCATTTAAGTTCACACCAATATTTCTACGTTGATTTGAAAAAAAAAAAACGTTTTTAAGATTTACGGTATAGACCCCTTTCAAAAAGTCTGGCAACAGCGGAAATCCGCCGAACGAGTCCAACAACATTGGGCGGCCGGCGCCATTGGGAAGGACTCCGTTGCGGCCGGCATAGTTGTTTTGACTGTAGCGTTCTTGTTTCGTCGATCCCTTCGCCTCTGTATGGCTGCAGGAAGCGTTTTCCCGATCACGGGTTGGGTAAACGACCTTTCCCAACTCCCAGCGGTTAAAGATGATGAGGTATATCGGTTCTTCAAGAGCTGATCGGACTCGGAACGACAATTCGACAGAAGTTACAACTTCCTCGTTGAGGGGTTCGTGGTCGCCGCATCCATAAAGGCCAACTACGCAAGAAAAAGTTAATTACTAAGATATTTGTAGTTACGGCATCAGACATGTGTTAGTATGCATCAGAAAATGATAGGAACCGGTTATAATTTACGGGCTGTAGTTAGAGGTCGCCAGTACTCTCAGGATGTGCGACGAAACAAGCGCAGGGGACCCGCTTCGCTGTCGCTCGCCACGCGCGTTCCCACCGGCGATGCGATCTGGTCACGCGATAACTTTCGTCGCAAAAGCGACCATCGCGGGCAAAAAGCGACGCGATTTGAGCAGTCGCTACTTGACCCGACTTTTTTGCGATGCGATCTAGTCGCGGAGCGGCTGAGCCAACCAACGACGTTCGGAGCGAGAGTTTTCGAGAAACAATTCGCCAACGAAGGCGTTGGACTCGCTCATCGCGCACGCCGGTGTGACCATCTAATCTTTTTAATTAGACGGTCATAAATCAATAAAAATCTAAACCTCTCAATGAAAATCTAAACCTCTCAATGAAAATCTAAACCTCTACTTCAAGTACGAAACAAATAAAAAAACGGACCTTTTGGGGGGCATATTTTTTTATTGTTTTGTACTTGGAATTAAGACTTAAAATTTCAATGCACAAATTCAACCAGTAAAAGACGTATTCGACGCAAGTTTCTACTTGATACGTCGAGTCCCTTTTTCTAGAGGGAGACTTTAGAGTTGAAATGTAGAGCAACAGGTTTGCAGTGAAGCTGAAGTTGCACGCGATTGCATGTTGCTTTGCATAAAGCACGCGCTGCACAGATGTGTGCGCTGCAGGCAGGTTAAAGCGTCCGGTCGTATGGCTTCATGCGTACCTAACATATAATTTACATGCGGAAGTTGGAAGCACCGCGAGCTCGTGCATACCTGAAGCTATGCGCTCAAGAAGCTGTCACGTCCACAAGCGATACCACGATGCGATGTATTTGACGCTTTGATTTCTTCGAACTAGCTGAAACTTGAAAACTCTACCTCCAAACGCAAAAACAAAATTGAGATTAAAAACACCGGACTCATACATTCAAGGCGCGTAGCGTGGGATCGGCTCGTGTTCCGTTCTTGCACTTCAGCAGGGAAACGTTCGCGCGGCTACGCCGCTGAATATCCCCACCAGACCGACGCCCGTCAACCGATAACGAGTAAATTTACGAATACGTAGTTTAATGCCAGACTTGTCCAGATACCCACTCTGCTTACAGAGGGGCACGCAGCAGTACGTTGGCATCGTGGGCCGGAATTGACTAGCGTCTACGGCCTACGCAGCGTATGCAGCGGCCGGCATTATCCTGCAGCATGGCGGCTGCCGCTAGTTGCCGTTGCGTACGACAGGTGGCGCTTTTTTCTCCGATGGGTCTATTTGCGGAACGGAAATATGTAGTTATTGTTGCACCCATTTTGCCTCCATAATATTTACAATTTATAAATGCAACCGCTGGCCTTCCTCTTCAGCTCACCAGTGTCAAACGCACTACTAAATTAACAATTTAATAAATACCCCGGTATACGTAACAACATGACAGTTGAACAGAGCTTGATGCTTGAATCAATCAAGAGTTTAAAATAAATCGCGCAGATAAAATAGCTTGTCGTGTAGAGACAATTACTGACAATTACACTCGCAGAGCGCGGTGACATAACTGACACTCCACTCGCACCCAACAAGCCAAACCTTGGCAAATAAGGACTACACAACGCTGTGGTATTCGGCTTGGAAATACCGGGAGGACTTTTTACTACAGCACACATCTACCGCTAAGAAGACAGCCATATTTTAACAAAATATAAATAAATAAAAATGACTTCGAACACAAAAATAACCAATCAGAACGTCTCTCACGGTCTATTAGAATAAAAAGCACTTGCAAATAGCGCTGTACAGGGCCTTTCGGGCCGATCGCTCTGGATTACACGTTGAACTCGTCGGAGATTCCTGGCACAGAGTTCGACACGGTTCAAACTCATCGGATAGGGACAAAACGTACATTGCGTAGCAAGAATACCTATCCCCAATGGTCAGAGAACTGCATACATGGAAGAGAAGGCGTGTGCTTCGGTCCGTCAGCTGTGTCACATGAGCCCAACAAAGGAAGATCACCGTATGCAGGAGTGCACGATTGTGTCCATTCTGGTCCGCTACGGAAGACTAGTGGTGCATTTTCTTCACTTGACTCCACTGCCCAGCTAAGCAAAATGGAAGATCACCGGTTTGTAGGCGCTGCCGAAAGAATATCCATGGTCTTGGCAATCCGCATATGTTGAAGATCGCACTTGGCACTAAGACGAAATGCGCTGCTGATCATCGGAACTCTAGAACTAGATTTACCACATTTACCGCAGAAGCGAAATCCACAGCAGGCCCGCAAGCCGTATCACCCGCGAAGCTAGGTCCGGTCTTCGCAGGCATTCCGGGTTTGCAAACGGCTAATGCGTCATCCGTCAAACCACGTGATCACGCTTCTGCCGTTACCCGCGCACAGAGAGCGGATTCAAGCGATAAAAAGTGTACGCCTCATTGGTCCGGCGAGTACACACCGTCTACCACGCCTTCAGCTTAGGGAGAGGGAGAAAATGAGAGAAGGAGTAGAAAGAAAGCAGCCCAGAACGGGGAGTGCGCTTACAAAGGCTAATCTTCAGGCCCATCTCAACAATGAACCCAACCGGAGGATTAGTCACTTGTACCCAAGGTTGATAGTGCAGTGGATGTTATGCGTGGCCTTGGGCTTTTAGTCAGGTTCCGTGCTCTGCCTTATCACTAGCTTCGAGACTGTAGTCACGTGACCCTAACCGGCGACAGAATTGGCCTAAAACACGCATAGCGTCTACCCTGCTGCCAATACCAATTGAACAGGACAGCTCTCTGAAGGCCAGATTTTGAATTCCTAAATAAGCTGTCCAGCCCAAAAGTGATTCTAAACGGGGCAAGTTTGAAGACAATGTTTTACGTCGTATAACTCACATTAAAATTTAGAATGAAGAACTAAGCGCGACTATTTTTTTGCGCACGATGTCCACAAATAACTAAATAAATATATATATATATATCTTTTTATCAATAAATTTAAAATTATTTGTACACTGTTAGGTTCGCGTTTTTAAACTTCAAATTTTTTTTACGAAAGAGTTACACATAAAAGACACCACGGACAGCACATCGTTCGACTTTCAACACACGATGAATCGGTTGCGATGCTGCGCGAACAATTTCGGAAAGATGCTGCGTAGGATACGCCGGGCGCAACGGCTTCGCAACCATTCGAAGGGCAAAGGATTCGCGACGACAAAGTAGCGTCTTCCAACTTCAGTAAGCTAACGGGGCTCGAGAGTACCTCGCTAACATTTCCGCAGAGCGAGCGCGGCCGACCAGATGGAGGCGCAGTATGCTCTCGCGTCGCGATTGCTACGTCGTTCTTCTGCCTACACTGATGACATGTGCACTGGCAGTCGAAGCAGCCCTCTCGAGACTTCATTCGAGTCCAATAGACGACTTTCTAGCGCGATAGACTCTCGTAAAACTGAGAGTAGAAGTCACTTCGGTTGGCGGCGTAAGCGGCGGCTTTATGTTTGTCGACACCTGCGTCGTCAATGACAAATATGCACAGAAACATTAAATATAAAAAATAGAGCGCGCAGAAAGAAATACAAACATGGCAGGGGCACGGACAAAGTAGAAGACGTTAACGCTACGTAATGCATATGCATACAAAATACACTAGAAAAGACAAAAATAATTAAATCTAAAAAACGGAATTAAGTTTTCAACGCCGAGGTAAGGCAATGCGAAAGAAGAGCAGCCGGCAAACAAACTGCAATAATCCTATAGGCAGCTAAGGACCTATTTGTGATCGCGGTTATAAAGCACCGGCGACGTACGCCCCATGAAGTTGGCTAAATAAAATTCTCGCTCCGAGCGAGCGCGTGAATGACTCTTTTCCACTTTCCTACCTCTGCAATGCCAAAAAAAAAGGGTCGCGGGTGTATAGCCTAGGCGACACAAATATCTATAAGCCATTGGCTATGGCAGTGCAATATTGACCAGCCTATACCATGACATCACCAATATTGGAAAACTCTTGGCTTTGACAGTTTAATATTCACCAGCTTAAGCCAGCGTATATTCAATATCGGAAAGCCATTGGCTCTGACAGTCCAATATTGTACAGGTTATGCCGGCGATATCCAATATTGGAAAGCTATTGGCTTTGACAGTCCAATATTGGACAGCTTATGCCGGCGTAAAGCCAATATCAGAAAGCCAGTGGCTCCGACAGTCCAATATTGGACAGCTTATGCCGGCGTATTTCCAATATTGGAAAGCTATTGGCTTTGACAGTCCAATGTTGACCAGCCTATGCCAACGTATTACCAATATTGGAAAACCATTGGCTTTGATAGTCCATTATTGTCCAATGTGATTCCAATATTGGGAAACAAATGGCTCATCGGGCCATTGTTGGGCCATTCTTTGCCACATCAAATCCAATGTTGGCCCAATACGGTGTGCTGCCTGGGAAGCATCAACGCATGCAGACGTTGTGTAGAAAAAGAAACTGTAAACTACCAGAGGAACCTCTTTATTTCGAACAACCATTCCCACCAGCATGCTAAAATTAAAAAAATAAAAAAGATCTGTATAATTTTCAGAAGCGTTGTGCGACACATCGCACGGATATTGATCACGCAACACGCGAATGAACATGATACGTAAATAAAGCTTAATAATAATCAAGCAACTTCATATGCAGGCTTCGCACAACAGCATCACAAGTAACCCTATGGAATAACGCTCGTTAGCACTTGAGACGAAACTTGATAGAGTTGGTGCAATCGGCCCATCCCGCTGCTCCCGTGTCTCGAACGGAACGTCTGCCACCGTCTCCCACAAGCGAGGGCCAAAAACGCTGGTGGATTTTGCAGCCTTTAGGCAGCTGGCCTTGCAGCCATCTCCGATCCCAGGTCTGCTCTCCGGGTCAGTCGGATTGCCCCATCTTCGTCCTCGCGACGCCCCTTCCTCAGACCAAGTTCAGCGCTACTTCATCAGCTCCGCGTGGACTGTTTTTGCCCACGTAAGCAGGTGCACGCGTTCTGAACAAACGCCGCTTTGCATGGGCAGAGGCAAAGTGGTATTCTCTAGAGCTCTCGCGAAATGATCGGTGTCATTTCTTTGTGTTTTTTTGCAATCTTACACCGATTCTTTCAGAAGTGGTACGAGAATGAGGTTGGATCATAGAGTTATTACCAATAAACGCTCGAGGTTCAGGTGGTGCTAGTGTGCTGTTGCATTTTGAACGAGACATCAACAAGTCTCATTTTGACTTCCGGTAATGCATTTGTATGTGGAAACGTAAATCCGTTGTCTCTTCGCGCTCAATTATGATACCAAATATTGCGTCGTGTTTTGACAGAATAAAAAGTGTGGAACATTTTACAATCGGATGCACGAATATGTGTCATAGCGCTTTTCTTTACAATTCATGGCGTTGAACACTGCGTTGAAATAGTCCATTACACTCGTAAATTATGTGTTGACTTTGCAGATCTGTATTATAGGGAAAGTATCTAAGCATATAGTCAATGCTATAAAGTTCACAGAGTGAACCAGCTTCAGAAAATACCAAAAGGATGCTAATATATGCCAAACGAAACAATCAAAACACACGACAAAAGCGAAGCATGGGATTATGAAACGAAGAAAACGTAACGAATTAGTAGCAAACTGTGCATGACTAATCAAAATAAAACAAGAACAGAGAGCTGCTGCTCTGAAATAAATACGATTGTTGTTGCTCTAAAATAAATAACTTTTTGTCTTCTTCCTTGTGCTTATGGAGAGATAATAAAATATTACCACGAATTACGAGGTGAAGAAACAAGGAATGACTTAGGAAATTGAAGCGTTTAATGGGGCGAAATTGTGCCCAAAACAAGAACGGTACAGAAGGTAACAACTGGGCGTCGCGGGCGTCGAAGCCGGCGTATCAGCAGGATTGAACGCTGGGGCGATACTGACTCCAGCTTGCCACCTGGATCAGATTTTGTAGCCGCGTGGGTCTCTGGAACAATCGGACTAGAACGTTCGGCGCGTGAAACATTCATAATTCGATGAGACGGAAAAGTTTTCGAATATGCCAGAACGGCAAGTATAAAGATTAAATAAAGGAACATTCCACTCCCTGTACTCCACCCCAGATCCTCCGTGCGACAGTCAAGCATGGCAACAATTCGGCCGCGTACGCGCTCGCTCAGCTACGTGCGTTGCGTTACTCGCCCCTTTTAGAAGCGCATCGTCTCGATGCGACGTGCCGAGAAACAAAACAGCAAAACAAACAAAAATAATGGCAAACTACGGAGACTTGTAAAACGCAATCTTATCGATCGTAGTGAGGCTTGAAGCGCACGACGTGGACAACTTCCGGTCGTAGAGGGAAGCGTGATGAAGTCCGTGTTTCGTCGGGCATCGCCTCGAAGTTCAAATCCTCGAGTCAACGAAGCACTTTGTAGGGTTCGAAGTAGCGCTGGAAAAGTTTCTCGCTTAGACCGCGTCGTTGTATCGGGGTCCAGACCCACACACGGTCTCCAGGCTTGAAGCGAACGTCGATCCGGCGAAGGTTGTGCAGGGTCGTGTTGACACGTTAAGTTGATCTTAAATTCGGAGTCGGGCGAGTCGGCGAACGTCTTCGGGTCGTTGAGGAACCACCTGGTCGTCGGGGCTCCCATCGTCGGCTGGTTTGTGGGCCAGCATCACGTCGAGCATGGTCCTTACTTTTCTGCCATGCACCATCTGAAACGGTGTTACTCCAGTGGCCTCTTGCGCCGCCGTGTTGTAAGCAAACGTTTAGCTGTTCTGTTAGTCCATTTGTCTCCGGATTGTGCGCAGTGGTTCGACTATGGCTGAGTGCTACTAAAACGAAGGATCTCTTGCGTCAGCTGGGCCATGAACGATGATCCACAGTCTGTAATGAAGACTTCGGGGGCGCAGTGCTGGAGGACAATGGACTCCATGGAAAATGAAAAATGTTTACAATTCTCTGTAACACCGAATGAGAGCGCAGCTGTTGAAGAGGAGGAGGGAAGGGTACTGAGGGAGAAGGTAGAAAGTCCTCCGCTACTAACGTGGGTGTGGATCGACGTGTGTTTAACGCAAGTCGCAGAAAGTGCACACCTTTGGTGAGAGCAGCGCGTGTAAATTTGGCGGGAATTTAGCGGAGCAATTTTTTCCCTAAACTTTAGCGGGGAATTATTTCCACAAGATTTATCGGAGAAAGTTTTTCGCTAAACCTAGTGGAAAACATTTTTCGAGCGGGGAAATGTTTTCCGGTAAATTTAGCGGGAAATGTTTCCGCTAAATAAAATGGGGATTTCAGCGTTATCGTCATCGTCATCGTCAATGATGACGTCATCAGTGACGCAACCAATGACGTCGCGTGTGACGTCATCAGTGACAACGACGATGACGTCGTCATGATGACGTCATCCTCATCATCATCATCATCGCGCAATTACGCCGACGGCGACGGCGACGCCGCTCAAGCCGGAAACGGGCGCCTAATGCCTCGTTCACACTTGCGAACCGGTTGCCGGATCCTCGAGAATTCTGACGCCCGGCGACGAAAGCAGGCAGAATTTCCGGCGGAGAGCAAGATCGCTCTGAGACCAAATTTGAACGCCGGAAAAAGTTTTCTCTCGCCGCAAGCCAATCAAACGCACGGGGGAAGTGGCGCTTGCTGACGTCAGATCCTCGCTGACGAGCCCGCGACGATGGCGACGAGACGCACGCGAGCAACAAGGAGGTTTGGAAGTTTTCCTCAGTTCTCGTCTGTTCAGGAAACTGCGAGACGCTCGATCCCGCGCACTCCGCAGGCGGCAACAAATGGGAACGGCCCGATCTTTCTTCGGCGAGCGAGTCCAGTCGGCGGCGAGTGCGTATTTCGCAAGATGTGAACGAGCCATAAGAGCTGCGCTCTAAAACTTGGCGATTTCAACAGCCGTACCTGATGGAAGGGCTTTCGTTTTGGCGTGCCGTCTGAGATAATCGGTCGTGACGATTACCTATCTGTTTCCTTGCGTAGATAATGGAAAATGATCAAGTAAATTCACTCCGATCTGCTGGAACGGTGCGGTCGGGGGGAACAGTCGGCTGCACGAGACATGCCGGCTTCGTCGGCGGTTTCTTGCGTCGCTGGCACTCGTGGCAAGATCGTGTGTAGAGGTGAACGGTCTTCAGGAGCTTGGGCCAGTAATACCTTTCACGAATTCGGGCCAGCGTACGGCTGTAACCAAGGTGTCCGGACGTCGGGCCGTCATGGAAGGCTAGGAAGATATCTCCAAGGTCGGTAGGGATTACCAGCAGCCACGGTGAGCTGTTGTCTCCGAAGTTATTTTAAAGTACACCTTGTTGGAGGACGAAGGTTGGCAGGTCTCTCGGGAATACATGGGGGATAGGACCCCTTCGTCCTTCGAGGCGCTCGATTAGCGCGCGCAACTCAGGATCGTCTCTTTGACGGCGTGCCATTTCGTCGGCGTTCACTGAGCCTAGGAAGCACCCGTCGTCATCCTCGTCGCTGTCACCGAGAGATATCTCGACAGGGGCTTTTGACGGGCAGTTGGCGTCGCTGTGCCTGTGGCCTGAGTTGTAGACAGAATCATGCTCGATGGAGTCTCCTTCAGTCGGAGACTCCATCGAGCGAAACATCCTGAATTGCCCTTGAGGTGCGAAAGCCAGCAGAGCAAGTGGTAGTCCGTGACAACGCGAAACGAGCTCCCTTTTAGTAGGCGAAACTTCGTGTTTGCCCAGTGGACCGCAAGACATTTATTTGCAGTCGTGGAGTAATTTATCTCCTTAAGAAATTAGGTACAGCGCGCAAAAGGGGAGGACAATGAGAGTCGAGCACAGGACGAGCGCTGCGCTCGTCCTGTGCTCTACTCTTATTGCCCTCGTCTCGTCGAATGCTCGTCGAATACCTGCTGCTGCTACTGGGTCAATTCGAACTGCTGGGCGTCTTTTGTAAGGTTTATGAGCGGTGCGGAAATCCTGATGAAATCGCGAACGACGCGCCGATAGTAGGCACATTCTCCAAGGAATTTTCGCACGGCCTTCTTGCCTGTCAACGCTGGAAATGCCGTGACGGCGCGAGTCTGCCCTGGGTCTGGGCGAACGCCATCGTTTCTAACCACGTGGCCTAGAAACTTCAGTTCGTCAATAGCGGACTGACACTTCGATGGCTTGAGATTGAGGCCGGCGGTCTGCGTGGCTTGGAGAACCGCTTGGAGTTATCGCAAGTGCTCGTCGAAGTCGCTTGAAAACACTACGAAGTCGTGAATGTAAACAAGACAGATCACCATTTCAGTCCAGCCAGTACGGTGTTCATGTCACGCTGGAAAGTTACTGGTTTTGGGTGGCGCCAGCTGAACAGTAATGAACACAGAAAATTTACAACCACTGGACTCTCAATCATGGAAACTAACGGCAAGGAACCACGGCCTTGCGTTGACTACAGAAAGTTGAACGGGGTAACCGCAACGAGGGCTGTTCTTATTCCACACTTTGAAGGTTGCCTCAAAAACATGAGCGGGGCAAAAGTCATTTCCAATCTGGATCTCGTTCGTAGATCTTGACAAGTCCGGACCACACGAAACCTTTCCTCGTGCAGTGTGACGGCAGCGAAAAAGGGTTGGGGGCAGTCTTGAGCCAAGAAAGCGCGAAAGGGGGAGAGCACCCGATCCTGGACATGAGCAGGAAATTCAGCTCTCGCGAGCAAGCGTACAGCACAATTGAAAAAGCGTGATCTTGCCTAATGTGGGCTGTCGAAAAACTTTCATGTTCACTGTCAGGGTCGCCATTTGTGTTCATCATAGACCACAGACCGCTAACGTGGCTCCAACAGATTTCGAACAAAAATGGTCGATTGCTTTGATGGAGTCCGTGTTTGCAACCTTACGCGTTTACTGTTATTCATAAAAAAATCCCTGCACGCTAATGCAGACTGCTTGAGCAGAGCTTTCTCTGTCTAGGCTAGGAACGGCGGCACGGTAGATTTTGTTTTTTTTCGTTAATAAGTTTCTGCCAGTGTCGGTGGCGGGTTTTGTTTTTGGTCGCCATGTCTGTTCCTGTAGCACTGCTCTATTTAAAACACTCTGCGTGCCAGAGGGTGGGCCTGCCTTCGCCTGACAGCTGTTTGTTGAGTTCCTGGGTTTGCCCTCCCTTCCGTTGCCCAGAGGTCTTGACGTCAGGTGCCACGCCTTCGAGAGCACGGACCAGCTCCCGCAGGGACAGGACACCTCTCCATTCCGTGCTATCGTCGACAACTGGACACCTCCTGTGGGCAGCGCTGCACAAAATCGTAGTGCGATTGGATGAGGAACCGATCTTTTCGTTCGATTTAAAGAGCCTGACCGCTATTTGACACGCCCTGTATATTCCCATGTACGAATAACTCACCTGTCAAAACAACAAAAATGTAGCATTGATTTTTTTTTAACAGGTCTGTTACGCTTAAAGCAAAACACACTGTATACAGGTTCTGAAGGTAACCCTAATTGTATTGTAAAGGGCTGCATAGAAATGCTTGCCCTCATTCGTGCCATATTGTTAAACTTTCGCTATGAAATGGTGTCTTTCTCAAAAACTAGAAACATTCAATCATTGTTCCGATGTTTAAAGGGCAACTCCGCTTAATTTTTGCTATTTAGAAAACTATGCAGCCCTCTTCAGTATCATCTCAGAAGACCCCATGTCAAATATTACGATCTAATGCCGTCTATATATTTAATAAACTGGGCTGCAAACTTTCAAATGAGCGAAGTCGCCGAAATCTGCCAACTTTAGCGTGCGACGTGAGGCGCAATCATCAGCGCAGTCAATGCGACGGAGTTGGAGCGACCAACGTTGAACCACTCCGTCAGAGGCATGACTACGTCATTCTCACGTTTTGCTTGTTTTTGCTTCTCAGAGCGAAATTGAACGATGACGTCATGAGTTTCTCCTCCCGGTGTTGGCTCAACAGCGTCCACGTGATCAACGCGGATGCGCTAGTAGGGGAGCGGAGAAACAGACCGATAAGCGCGCAGGGCAGCCCTGCGCGCTTATCGGTCTGTTTCTCCGCTCCCCTTCTCCTCTTTCGTTTTGTCCCCTCCCCTCTCCCCTGGGCCATCACCGTCCACGCCATGCGAAGCGACCTGCCCGCGTCGCATGTCCTGTACCTCGCCCCTACGAGCGACACAAGACCACGTGGTTCGACGTGACGTGGCCATGACTCTGGCGACACGAGACCAATGTTGCCAGACACAACCGAAGTTTCGGTTTCGGTATCAGCTGATGTTTAAATTAAGATTACACAAATAATATTCCACATTTCGCGAGTCTGAAGACGTAGAGCTGTTTAGTAGTGCTTTGTGAAATGGAATCACATGTAAGCCTAAATTTTTCGGAATTGAGCGGAGTTTCCCTTTAAGTCTTGTAATTGTTGTGAGGCTAGTAATTATCGTCCCATATCTTTTAAATGAATTCTCAAAAGTGTTTAAGAATGTAATGTACGCTCGCTTGTATAGTTATTTAAAAAATATGAAAGCCGTTTACAACTCCCTGTAACGCCGAATTAGAGCGCAGCTTTTGAGGAGGAGGGGAAGGCACGGGGGGGGTCACGTGACCTTGAGGGGGGGGGGGGGCGGAGAAAATTTTCCGCTAAACTTGGCGCGGAAGATTTTCCGCTAAATTTAGCGGGGAAGATTTTCCGCTAGATTTAGAGGGAAAATTTTCCGCTAAACTTAGCGGAGAAAATTTTACGCTAAATATGGCGGGGAAAACTTTCCGCTAAATTTAGCGGGGAAAATTTCCCGCTAGATTTAGCGGGGAAAATTTTCCCCCTAAATTTAGCGAGGAAAATTTCCGCTAGATGTAGCGGGAAAATTTTCCGCTAGATTTAGCAGGAAACTTTTCCGCCAAATTTAGCGGGAAAATTTTCCGCTAGATTCAGCGGGAAAATTTTTGCCGCTAGATTTAGCGGAAAAATTTTCCCACTAAATTTAGCGGGGAAAATTTTCCGCTAAATTTAGCGGTGAAATTTACCCATCATGCACCGCGCGGTTACGGCGACGGTGACGCCGACGGCGACGCCGCTTAAGCCGGAAACGGGCGCCTAATAGCTGCGCTCTAAAAACGCATCTCTGTGCAACAGGGTTCCCTTGCAGACAGGACTCTTGAGACAGGCGTACACATATATTTTTTTAAATTATTACATGCTATTTGTTTAGGGTAAGGGTCAGGTAGATAGAGAATATTTAGATATGCCCAAAGCCTCTGAAAGGGCCTTCGGGCTCTTGATAGGGTATAAAAATGAATAATTAAGGTCTTTGTCCTGAGTAAATATCCTGGTTCAGAGTGTTTTGCATACAAGCCATAACCATGTTAGAGTCTCTCGCTGCTTGGCACGCAATTTTATTTCTTTGTTGGAAGTACCTTGGCCTTTTGTTGTGTATTGCTTTTATAAACAGCCTCATGTCTTCCGTGAAACACTTTCAGGTTCTTATGTTTGCAGACGATGTTAAGTTGTTGCGGGACGTAAAATCTAGCGCCGACTGCACTTGGCTGCAGGACTGTGTTTGTGATGTTCATGAATGTTACGTTTAAAACAACCTCATTGTAAACCCCCGCAAAACCCAAGTTATGCAGTTGTCAAGAAGACGTAGCACTTTGTATTATCATATACTTCACAAAATGAAACTATTAGTCGGACCATATTAGAACGATATTTATAGGTTCCACGGTTTGATGACCTATTATTGTATCCTCATATTATATTTATAGTTCTCAGTTCCTACCCACGCTGGGAATAATTCCTCGCTTAACTAGATACTTTAGCACTCATCGTTGCTTTTATGACTACATTTTTGTTATGTGCTCTCCAGACTCGAATTTTCTTTTGTGGTTCAGAAGCAGCACAAATTTGGCGAATCATTGGCCGATGGCTGACAATGCTCATTTGGCAAGTGGCCAGAGAGTGGCCAGCAGGGTTGTAAAGTACCTAGGTACAAGTAACTGGAAATCGGTATCTAAGTACTTTTGTTGTACCTGAGGTACAAACCTAGGTACTTTCATTTCTCGGTATCTGTATCTGTGTCTTAGGTACATTTTTCAGTAACTTGTAACTAAGTGAAGTTACTTTTTACAGGTACTTTTTTATTCAGTTTATCAAAATGATAGAAACTATAAATCTTGAAGTATTAACACACTACCATGTGCCGTGATAGACGTTGAGTTGGGCACGACCTGGGAGGCACTGACTTGATCGAACGACGTTTTAGCGAACGAAGCCCCGTTCATGATTTTTCATTGAATGACGCTTTAGCGAATGGCAGTGTTCATTTGAGCGAGCGGTGGATCAGCGATGCCGTTCAAGTGACACCAATTTATCGAATCGCTTTGGAACTACGTATAGGAAAAATAGCGACCTGCTTCCTTCATCTCAAGCCGAAATCGACTTCACTGCATGTGTGAAGCTCATCTGACAGCTATACAAGAGAAGAGATTACTTGAAAGATGTGCACAGATTTTGTTGCCTGTATCTTTTCCTGATGGTGGCTCTCTTCTGCCATAAATACAATATAAAATATAATTGAAAATTAATTATAATTACAACCATAAAGAAATGTAACATCGCGGATATAATACAGTATCCACTCAATAAATCGGACTCAAATTTGGCGGTTATCAAAACTGAGAAAGTTCCGAACCAAACAAAAAGCTTATTTTTCTTCAAACTAGCGAAAAGAAAAAAAAAAAAAAAAAAACGAGGAAGCTTGAAGTTTTTTGCTTGATGTCACAAAGGTTAGGTGCATATGCTCTCGACTCATACGTTTCTTCATGCGGCCGACGTATTCTCGGCCCTTCGACGTCAGCACCAGCTCATGTGAATACGGTTTTCCTAATTTCTCGCATTGACACCAATGAAGCACTTTTATCGAACTCGTTTTTGTGTTTATCCTTAGTATAAAAAGCTTTACTTCCAATATATATTCACGAATTCGGGGGAAATAAAGTATCTTTAAAGTAACTGCACCTGTACCAAGGTACTTTTTTAAGCGAGTACCTAGGTACGTACTTAGGTACCTTTTCGTATGAGTGACTGTAACTGTATCTTAGGTACATTTTTGAAGTAACTTTTACAACCCTGGTGGCCAGCCATATGCTGATGTCTCGCTTTTCTCTGGCCATTGGCCAATGGCCACTGACCACCAGCCATCGGCCAAGCATTGGCCGATGAATTGCTAATCTTTGACCATAGGATAAAAGACCATCGCCAGTCATTGGTAAACGCTTGACCAAATTCGCTGCTGCATGGGTACATCTCTATTTCAAAGAGTGAATATATTGAAAGCTTACAAAAACAATTTCTTGGTGCAACCTAAGCCATATATTGTGGTCGAAAATTTGATGATCATTATACTTTGATTTTATAAAAATTGAAATTAGGCGCAGGCTATTGGAGTAAAGGTCTCTACGAGAAATATTGTTTTTGCATAGGTTAATTCATGTTTCAATGAATACCTCCACTCTTGCTTGTTTAAAATTCCGCATTCCTATTACTACAAATTAAATAAATGCATGACATTTTTATCAAGGTATTCAACATAACTCTTCACCAATTTTGTGAATACAGCACATTGTAAACACGGCGATCACCAATGTGTATGAGTTTTTACAAAAATCTGCAATTTGAAAAAAAAATTTAAGCAGGTGTGTCAATTTAGTTTAAGTATGAATTCAGGCATCTCTATGAATTTAGTTGGATTTATATATTTCATCTTGTGTATTTTTGGCAATTAGGTATTTGTTTTGTGAAACTTTACCCAAAAGGCCTTTGATCTGTTGCTAAGCACGAAATAAAATGAACATTTAATTTAATTCAATTGAAGTGCGATCGGTTGAACTTAGCATTTGTAACAATGACGATCTCCTCTTGCTGTATTTTGTTCTTTTTTCTGCTTGTATATGTCAGTGCGGTGTGTCGTATATGTCCTGTTGTCTCTGTATCTATAGTAAGTTACAGGTCAAGAAGGTAGCGGCAAATGCCCCTCAAAGGGATTCATTAATCCCTCCGCCTCCTCCGCATCCAATAGCGTTCCATGGTTTCTGTGACGTCTTGATCAACGCGAGAGAGGGTTTTGCCTTCCTGTGAATATTTACTTTATCTTTCCACTTTGACTTAGCGTTGGGGAAGCCACGAGAAGGAGATTTAGAATTTTCCCCTCCGATGGAAACGAATACGACTTTGGGAGATTAGGTTCCCCCTTCGCTGGATACAAAGGCCACTCTCAGGGGCTCGGTTGCCTCTCCGATTATTACAAAGGTTGCTTTCAAAAGTGGGGTAGGACACAATTTGGCATTATTCTGTAGTCATTATCTATTTATTCAAGCGGAACAAGCGGCATTTCCAGGGAACTATTCTTTGGACTGCGGATGGATTTGAAACGGGCGCATCACGCTTATGGGAGGAGCGTCTCCTTCCTTCTTGACTTGAAACCGACTATAGGCCGTTAATGACAAAGTAAAAAAAAACACCCTTTCAATTTATTTTTGCCGTTTTGAGCACTCTCTGGTGGAAGCGGCATCAAGCACGCTACGCGGCCCTAGGCGCGGGACAACCACACGCAAACACTGTCGTCTTTCCCGCACGAGGTACAAATTTGATGCTTGAAGACGGTCGTTTGGAGTATTCGTAGTAGGGGTGCAAAACTATCGATAGTACTATCGATAATATCGATAGTCGGCAGAACTCTGACTATCGATAGTAAAAAACTATCAATAGTACTATCGATAGTGGACTATCCAAAAACTATTGATAGTATTCTCGGGAAACTATCGATAGTCGACTATCGTGAACCTATCCATATTACTGTCGACGGTTTACTATCGATAGTTTTGCGATACTAGCAGTTTGCGTCCCTACCTCTTCTTTTTCTCGCTTTATTTCTTCAAATGGTACACCAACTAGCCCAAGCACTTACCTTCCCAACTTTAGTTCAGCTATCAGTGATAACGAAGACGTGAGTTTGGGCGAAGAGAGGAGAAAGGGAGGCGAGCGGCGATGCCGCAACTGTGTTCGCTCTATAGGGGGTGCAAAACTATCGATGGTACTATCGATAGTATCGATAGTCGCCAGAAATCTAACTATAAATAGTTAAAAAACTATCGATAGTACTATCGATAGTCAACTATCGATAGTACTATCGATAGTCGACTATCGAAAACTATTGATAGAGCTGTCGAAGTCGACTATCGAGAACTATTGATAGAGCTGTCGAAGTCGACTATCGAAAAACGATCGATTGCACTATCGATAGTCGACTATCGATAGTTCTTCCACACTCTCGATAGTTTTGGAAAAACTATCGATAGCATCGATCGTCAATTTACCGATAGTTTTGCATCACTAATTCGTACACGTAAAAGACGTCAACAGGGTATATACGCCCTGCGCTGTCACTCGGGTGAAGAGCTGTGCAGCTTCCTCGGCCTTTCGACCCGGATCTCACTTATGGGTTCCCATGTTGGTATAGGGGAGATGTTTTTTTTTCGATTAGCAGTAAATAGTTGCGAATTTTTATACTTCATCGGATGAAAAAATTGTCTTTCTTTTGAGAGGAGGCAATTGTGTTCTCTTGTGGAATAATATACTGGACATGTATGTTCCTCTTATTAGAGATTATGCACTGCTGTATTGTTTTAGAGTGTAGCATTGCCTTGTGTACCTCAAATGACAGACCCAATGTGCTGCAAAAACTTATCGCGGAAAGCGTTTAGGGCTACGTTACCTTATATATTAGTTGTGTTGATTGGGAGCTTATACGGTCAGTTTCCGCCGCCATGCTGTTGCTGTCACGGCGACGGCATTGCTGCCGAGAGTATGATCGATTTTGCCGTTTCTGACGAGAAACGTGTGGCGGGCTCTATGACCTAGTTTGAGATGCAAAACATTAGCGCTTCGGGGTCCGTTGGTGCCGATGAGGTTATGGTAAGCGTCATCATTTCGCAGAGCACAGCTGTTCGCAGAACGCTGCGCGAAAAAAAGAACTGTTTTGAAAGAAGCGGGACGACGTTGTTATTATGTGCTAGCATGACACCATAGTCACCTGAGCGCATGCGCTGCGTTACTCGCGTCCAATTAGTCGTACTTAATGGTTTAATGGTCCGTCAGAGTCAAGAACAAAATATTTAACCGAATCAAACTGCTTTTGTACGTTACTATGAGCGACGCCTCGCTGGTCGTAAGCAGACGTAAGCGCCCACAACGCAACGAAACGCACAAAAACGATGGTGTGTGCACTTACCTTTCGTTTAGCACAAAATATACATTCTCCAGAGGCAGCTGAACGGAACGTCAGACTAAAGTTGCACGAGTTGTTTGTTGGTCTCACTTTTAAATTGAACCACGAAAGGTTTCAGTGTTCAATTTATTGTCCAATAGATAGAGAGGCGTACACGGAGATGAAAAAGGATGCGAAAAATAAGAAACCCTAATATCTAGATATTCATAGCATCTACAGACGTGAAGAAGCAATATTTTATAAGAAAAACAATTCTGAAGAGACACTGGAAGAATAAAAATATTGACGAACACCCTTTCCTTCCGATTCGATCACAGGAGGGAAATCAACATCGGCAGACCACACTATAAATATTATTCAATGATATAGAGACAAAGGAACCTTCACATAAGAAATGCAAACAAAACACTTACCTTAGAGCGGTGGCCCATCAAAAACAAAGCGCTTTGCTTAAAAAAAATCTTATTTGGGAAATGCCCGATGTGAACAACAAAGACAGTTGTAAACACGCTGCGCTGCGCTTCTGTGAGAGAGTCGATTCTCAGACAAGAACGACCGTGCGCAGAATTGATTTCGTTGACTTACCGGAAGTTGCCCGAAAATATTTCCCTGGGGAAAAAACAAAGCCTCCGCTGCGTTCATGGAGCATTTTCTGCGAAGCGACCAGAAAGGCTGTGTGAGATGGGACGTAGTTTGGAACACGATAAAGCGACCGCACTCAAACAATTCCTGACAAGCTAAAGTGGTAATGGATCATCTGCCATTGGTACCATATATAAATAAGACGTTTTGAAGGCTAATGAAATATGGCTCAAAATAATTATCAGTTTTGACCAGATGATTATCACTCTCTCCCCATCGCAATGCATTCCAGTTCACACACCGATGCTTAGTTATATTGTAGCTTTAAGGGCTTTGCGGTTTCATTAACCGATATTTTTGTTGCTTCCTGCAAAGAGGCGTAAAAATTATTCCAGTGATTAACCTCTGAAACTGTTTTGGGGTTAAATACACTCTTTGTAACTTATAGTTGGGGTTAAATAAACAAGTTGTGACGTAAAATAGAATACTAAATATATATATATATATATATATATATATATATATATATATATATATATATATATATATATATATATATATATATATATATATATTATCAGGCAGCAGAAATTACGTGCATTGTAATTCTGTTAAATGAACCATTTTAGAAAGTGGCCGGTACACGAGTTTCTGGTGTGAAAATGCGTGTGTAATGCGCGGTCTAGGAAGGAGTGGGGAGAAGTGTCCTAGAACGAACTTGGGGGTGGAAAGACAAAAAAAGACTGTGGTAGCCTCATCAAGGTCACTGCAGCTCAATAGAACCAGCCTGATCTCGCTTCCATGGCCGAGGGAGTGCCCGCGCCGCTTGCTTGAGCACGTGTTTACGTATGTTCACACCACAACCTCCTTAACCTCGCTTTGCCCAAAATGGTGCCAGTTATTACTAAAAAGATGAATTGCCGATCACCATCTTTAATGGTCATATCTTGAGTCTTGATTATTGTGGTTAGAAGAATAAACCGCGTTTCAGGAATGTGATTTACAGCGGATGATGAAGGAGGGTGTGTTCGTTTAGCATTCTCGCTATCGCTTTAGACTGGAAACGTGTGGTTTGTTGCCGCTACTTCAAAGAACACAGCGAAGCGCTAGTTGTAATAGCCCTGAATTTAAATGAAAAAGAAAAGTGCTTCCGCATGGATCGCTGGTTCAGGAAAACCACATTTAAATTTTAATAACTAATTGTTCCCAGTATCAGCCACCTTCTAATTGCGTTAACTCTAGCGTAGTCACTTGCGGTTAGTATGTGTTCTAAGAACAATAAATACACTCAAATATTAATTTGTTTACATATTTTTTATATCTAGAGATTTACCAATGAAGAATTTGGCTCATTAACATAATGGCATAGACAACGCGCTATAAATAATATTCAAAATTCTAAATACGCCTGGCTTTTTATGTAAATCAGAAAGTTTCGCAATGCTAACACAAATAAAATAGATTCTGAAAATATATTAAACCATTAAAACGCAATATATACAAATGGCTTACAAAACGCACATTGAAAAATGCGGAGGCTGTGGTAAATATTTCTACATTACGTTTTTCAGGGTAGTGAAAAGTAAGAATTAAGGCGACACAGATATTTTAATCTGGTAAGGATTTTGTTTTTAAATCGTGTGCTGTTTCAAAACAAAGTCCAGCGCAATGCGATTATGTTCGTAGACTTTCCGAGAACGACCTCTACGCGGTTATAGATTTCTGTATGTGTTGTGCTGTGGTGACGATAGATCTACCTGTCCACAGGTTCTCAAAGGAAAGTTTAATGCAGTTCTCTCTACTTCCAGCAGCCTCCAAGCATATTGCATTTATAAGATGATACTTCAAAGAAAACATGATTAACTGACACAAGTTGGGCTGCTCATTTCTGAACACATTCAAGCACGTCTCTGCATAATTTATTGAGAATACCCCTTGAGGTCCAGATGAATTCTACATTCCGACGTGCCAGCAATAACTACCTAATGTGCTTATTTGTTACAATCGCCTCTGGAATATTAAGACTCGCCAGTGTATACCCTTAAAAATAAAATATTCCATATGACTACACTAAGGTAGCGGAAAGATAAGGAGCACAAATATACATACAGTGTGTTTCACCTTAGTTTGAACATATTAACAAAGGGTGAGAGTTAGACGAGTTCTGGTTTTATCGCGTGTTTATCGGGCTCAGCGAACACTAGATTAGGGAATAACCGTCATGCTAAGTTTCAAAAGCGGCTAAAATTTTCAATTATCTTTTAAATTGTTGGTCTAAATAGTCATGCCGAAATTGCAGTATCGATGGTAATTACTTTTAGAACGGACAAATTTAAAGCGTTTACAAAACAAAAAGTGTTTGTTATGTTATTCTTTAAACTTGAATGTCTTTTTCGCCGGATTCAAAAAAATGAGACGTTTACCACACCCTGTAACGCCGAATTACTGCGCAGCTCTTCAGGAGGAGGAGGGAAGGGTGCTGAGGGTAGGATATACCCCTTCTCCGTCCTCTTCACCTCCTCATCCTCCCTGCTACTTCTCCTCCCCGCCTACCTCCTCTTCCTCCTCCTCCTCCCGTCCTCCTCCTTCACCTTCTTCTCCATTTATCCTTCAAGCTCCTCCCTTCGTCCCCTCCTCCTCTCTCCTCCCCTAACTTCTCTCCTCCTCCTCATCCCTCTTCCTTCCCTTCTCCTCTGCCCCTTCTCCTCCTTTTTCCTCCATCTCCCCCTCCTCCTGCCCCTCCCCCTCATCCCCTCCTTCCCTCCCCTCGTCGCCCTCCACCTCCTCCTTCCTCCTCCTCCTCCCCACGCGGTTCATCATGTGAAATGTCCCATAATGTACCGCGTAATTACGCCAACGGCGACGGCGACGCTGACGCCGACGGCGGCGCCGCTCAAGCCGGAAACGGGCGCCTAACAGCGGCGCTCTAAAGTTTCGTCTAGAAAATGACCTTCAAACCCTGCCCAGAATGACGATTAGAAGATTGGCGTGGTCGTTTATGTTACTTTGTGTCTTTGGACAACGTTATTATTCCTGGAACTTTCACCGAGGGGGTTTACCTCCCGCATAGCCGTATGTGTAGAAAGGTCGGTCATTAATCGGTAAGAATAAAACGAAAATAAGAGCACGTCATTGGCCGAGATTGTTTCAATGGCCTTGGCCGCCTTGATTTAGAGCACTTGTGACTATACACCAGCCACGAATATTCCTCTAGCGGAGGCAATGAGCCTAGTTTATATTGTCCAGTCACAATTTGAAGGTAAGGAACAATTCAAGTATTTTATTTCAGCACGGCAGAGTTGAACTCTGCCACTCTAGGAAACGGAAAAGGCACCGCACGTGACGTTGTCGTCACGGCGACATTCAGAATTCACTCAGTCATTTTCTTCATTACAGTCGCAGGCCGCGGCCAGGGCGGAGTGGACGGTAAAAATGGACTCGGCTCCGTGGGAGTTTTGATCCTAACCCTAAACACGCACCTCATGTTCGTAGTTTTGCGTCTTGTTTCTGGAAACTTTTCTCGTCAATGTCACCTTTTTTGTCTCCGTAAACGCGCTCAGCACCACGAAACTACATATTTCCATCAATCTCTTACAATTATCCATTCGTGTACTTTCAGCCTCATCGTGAAGCTACAAATATCTGCGCCGCGCTATGAGCCTCCTTCAAAGGTCACCTGAAATATTTTTACTTCGCAGGATTACCACGGAGAGAATTCGCGGCGCTGGGCAGGGGTGCCGCTTTTGTCGCTTTCGCCGCTCCACCGCTCCGATTGACCAAACTATCTTTATATACGGGTCTTTCCTCCCGGGTCTGACCTCCCGTCGTTCGAAGCGCCGTCGAAATGTTTGTTTCGACGGCGCTTCCATTGGTGGCGCGTCGAGCGACGGGAGGCCAGCCGTGGGTGGAGCAAGGGGTACTGCTCGGGAAAGCAGCGTATGTGGGCAGTTCCGTATCTGAGCTAATTCAGTAACGTTGCCTTCAGTGCAGTACCTCCGCCCCCCCCCCCCCTTCTCCAGAAGACGCTGCCGAGATAAAGACGACATGATTGAAGCGACCGCGTCACTTTTCCAAGCGTCACTGTGAGCAGGGCTTGCGACACGATTTTTAGCGCAACTTCTCAATCCGGCGAATGAACGAGAAAATTGATCGATTATTACCTCGAAAACCATGAGCTTTTCGCAGAATGTTTTAACTGGTTTTCGTTGCTAATAGAAGTTGCCGTCAATACTGCAATTCAGGCATGACCCTTAAAACCAAAGATGAAACCAAATAATTCAGATATTTTTGGTAATTATACAGTTCACCGTGATGATTAGCCTCTCCTCCAATAACCACAGAGCATGGTAAATACATGGCGAAACAGACTCGTGTAACTCTCCCCCTCCTTATTTAAAAGTAAAAAAGGCAGAATTTCTATCAAACGAATAACCGTTTTCTTCCTACAAGAGTTACAGTTTTAAGAGTCGAATCAAAAAATTAAAAGTGTTCCTAATGTAGACCGATATTAATAATTTACTTCGTCAATTTTGTACTAGACATTTAATATATGACATTTTATGTATTTAATATAATGTATATTTTCTATATATTATATTTCATATTAAAAAAATCAATATGACATTTAACTCTATGTTTTTAATGTTTTCTTCAAGAAAGACTTGAAAACGTACGTCCCATCTTGTTTACATATTTCCTTTATATTTGTGGCAATGCCCTTTGATATTTGCCTTTTCTTTGTGTAACATTATCCTTGAAAATAACAAAAAGACCACTTAAACAAAAGTATTGTGTTCTTTTTTTTTTTTTGTGAATGATTTGAAATTGTAAGTGATTTGTCCTCTTTTGTTTTGTTTCGCCAATTCGCAATATTCTCGTTTGCGTGGCAGAGCGAGCAAAGCACGCCGCTTTCACGTGGAAGCGGTGTTCTTGGAACCAGCCATACCCCGTTCTTCCTCTTCCGGCGAGAGCTTGAAGTGCCCCTTTAAAGCGAAACTTAACTCTGTTCGCACAAAAACAAACACATATGAGTGCGGGCGCTCGCCGTCCCAATGGCGCCGCGCTATCTCTCCCTGCCCATTACAGACGCCCCTTACACAATCACATATTTGTCCCAAGACGCATTACTGCTCTCACTCTCACCACGCAATCGAGCTGCGATCACACCACACAAATTGCCACATAAATTGTAACGAGAACGCAAGAATTTTAGCGATTGACAGCTGTCGTTGTCAATCGCAGCTCATTTGTTTTAGGTTGTTTGCAATGTATTGGTTGATCTTAAGCAAACAAAGTCCAATTTTCTTGCTTGTCTTTTTTGTATTCTCAACAGCTATAATGTTTATAGCCTTCCTAAACAAAAAAAAACGCATCAAACCAGCCTTGGTGCTACGTATCGTATTAATTTCACGCTAGTGGTTGATCCTGCGACTACGCAAACATCGACGCCAATCATTTTGTTTTTGTCGCGACACCTTGACACTTCTGATTCAAGACGATATTTATTCCTGCTGCTCGCTCTCCCTTTCAACTCCTCCTTGTCCTGCCTAGAAAATGAATCTGGCTGGGACCGCACGGTCCAATGTTAGATTGCCCCTGAGGTGTTTAGAGAATATCGTTTGCTACGAGTAATTATTGCTTTTCTAATTTTCTTTTGGTTTCTACTTATATACCCGCTGTTGCTTGTGTATGCTTTATGTTGCCTAGGCTTGTGTATGAAGCGTTTTTTTTTACACTCAAGCGTGAAGCTTTTCGAATGAAATTCATCCCCTAAACGCATTCTGTGTTAAAACATTTTGTGCTGATACCAAAAGCCTCCCCAAATTATTCGGTTACGACCAACTTTTACAAAATTTCTGAACACGCCAGAAGCGTGTGTAATGCGTATCGTGATTATTACAAATTTCTGGGCTTTCAAGTAACCTCTCTGTAACCCGCTTCCGAGATGATGCCTTGACATAAATATTTTCTTTTTTCTGTTAATCCAGAATGAGTCGCTTAAAAAACGCATTGCCCTCACTGATGAACTCGTTTGTCTACGCAAAACGACAATAAAAAAAGAAGAGTTGTTTATCCGCCTGCACTCCGGATCCAAAAGAAAAAGAAAAACAGCGCGTCCCTTATTTTGCGCGAAAGGCAGAGGCCAAGAAAACGTTCACCACCCTGCCATACTTAGTACCCCCCCCCCCCCACACACACACACAAAAAAGAAAAATATAAAAGAAACTATCGTAATAGTGGGTATTTAGAAGCGCACATTAAAAGTGCAACTCTGCCCGAACACGCTTGTTCCTTGATCTGAAAACGCGAAAGCACCATTACGGTGTCCCTTCTTTCCGGGAACAGCGTCGGAAAGAAAGTGTATTTTGTTTCGTTCCTGGGTCCTCTAAAGAAAGGCCATAATGGCGCGCACCCGCTTCCAGACGTTTTATTTTTCCATAGGCGTTAACTCAGTTGGCCCCACTCTAGATTAGATAAGACGTTGTTTTTGGGGAAACAAACATTTGGCAAAAGAGCACGCACAACTTGTACTTCTCCTTATTTTATGCATTCCTAACGAGCCGCACTGGGACCGGGAAACCCTAAATATTTGCAGGGAACAAATACGTCATTAACTGGTAAAGCGATGTTAAGGTAGTAACGAAAGTACGTTATACTTTTCTAACTGTTGTCATTCTGGTTATTCCAGGAGACGTTTATCTACATCGCCTTGCATTTGAGTATGCTTGATTCACAGCCGCAACCTCTTGTGTTTTATATTTAAAAAAAGAAAGAAAGAAAACTGTTTACGTGGTCACTTTGCCAAACATGTTTAAATGCGGTAGCTTTATAGTATGGTGCCTGGAGCGCGTCACCGACTGGTGTGTTTAGCGTAACAAATGACGTCACAAAATCCAGAGAGTCATGCTGTTTCATGTCGCGATCCTGGCGGTTGGTCGTAGAAATGCTGGCGAAAAGCACAAACGAACGCGAGTGTCGCTGTCGTCACGGCGTCCCAGGCGTCATAACTTCCGTCTGCACTAGCTTCCGTGGACTCTCACAACGGAGAGTGACCTGCAGCATAACTGGCGTCTGCTGCATCCACCACAGCTGCTGGGACACCGCCAGGGTTGGGACCGGCGACAGCATGATCCTTCTATGACGTCATCAGGCGGAAATCGAGGGACCACTCTTTTGGACGCGGTAAAGACACCATTCGGAGACGCGTTTAAGGCACCATATTTTTAGGGGTGGGTGAGGCTCCTAGTTTCGGGTGGTGCCCAGTGCAGGATGACCCTCAGGCTTTCAGTTTCTAGGGCGGGTGGTTCTCTTACTTTAGGTGGGGTCCAGGGCAGGGTTTTGTATGAAAACAGATTGCGTCACACCATTGTTTCTTGGCAAAGCTGCGGGCACTTCCCTTCAGCACCAACCGGATTCGAGGCCTTTACGCTGAAGTGTCGGTCACCAAGAGAGGGGAAGCGCAATTCCATGCTTTTTCCAGCCCTCCATTTTGACCGCGCTCTTACATCACTTGCATTTGCACCTCTCTTTCTCGCCTTTTCCACCCCTCTTCGCTCTGCGCATTCCCTCACACCACCTGTTTCTGCTCCTCCCATTCATGCGGGCTGAGTTTATAGCTTAATCAGCCGCGCACTCGGCGTTCACGAGGCGGGGG
Source organism: Ixodes ricinus (assembly GCA_037355805.1). Taxonomy (NCBI): domain Eukaryota; kingdom Metazoa; phylum Arthropoda; class Arachnida; order Ixodida; family Ixodidae; genus Ixodes; species Ixodes ricinus. The sequence continues at coordinate 31,924 of JAZHYW010014111.1, forward strand.
CGGGGGAGGTTAAAATCTGGCACCGGTTGCCGTTTTTATTCAAGACCGTTTAGTGGGTACGGATACACATTACGTGCTTACGTGGAGGAGGATATCCCTATAAAGCTACCGTTTGAAATACCGCTTAATTAACACATTGTAATGTTGATGCAAGTCGTTCAATCGGAATCGTGCCACTGGATAGTGGCGCCACGCTCCGACTCCTAGCAGAGCCATTTTGTGCGCAAATCGTGTGTAGCAGCCGATGGACAGCAAGCACTGCATCAATCATTTCTATTCAATGTATGCTTACCCGAGCATCTTACTACAGATGCGTTCGTAGCAAGAGACTGCACTACCTTGTTAACAATAAAAATTAAAAGCGAAAACACAGGTTTTCCTCCCCCCCCCCCTTCCCAAATGAACTGGCGAAAACAGCTCCGACCATCTCATTCCCAGGATACTGAGATCGATCCTTCAGCGAGAAAAGAATGATATCATAAAATTAGAAGCGAAAAATACTTTCCATGTTCGTTTTATCACTAGCTGACACAGGTGTATGTTGTTATTTAGTAGTTCTTAGACCGCTTTCGAAAACACAAGCATCGTAGGCACAGCTACAAGAAATTCAAGGCGCTTTGTTACCGCGTAGCCGGTTACGCTGCCAGGACACGATTGAATTTCAGCTTCAAGTCAGTCCTGCGGGTCGGATCGCGTGAGAAAACAAAACCGGGAAAGCTGAATGGCACGTAGTTTTGCGAATATCAATGTTCGAACCATTTGCTTTGGTGCCAAAATGAGGAAAGTTGTCGTGGGAAAGCAAGAATGCGGTGGTCGCATTGGAATATGGATGCATATTAACCAACTTACAACACTTCTAGTATATGGATGAGTATAGCCGCCGCTTCTGCACGGATGCATCTACGAGATTCTTGGTGAGTAAAGGCCTCTTCCAGCCCTTTTCATCGCTGGTTTGACAAGCAAAACGAGCGTATAGACCAACTCCTTCAGAGTTCCGAGAAACGGAGATGATGGCGATCGTGCATCAGAATGTCAAATGTTTAATGTTTGTACGCGGTGTAGAGATATTCTTCTCGTTAATACTTGGAAATCTAAGGTGCGCGAGCGCGTTGATACGTCAAGTGCCACTCGCCCCGTGCAATGGTTCTGCCAGTGCTTTATTTAACCCAGCCCTTGCTAATGGGCTATTTATACAGTACACTTCAAATGGCCTGCTGCGGCACTGAATCGACATAGGCCTTCAAAGTAGTTACTTGCGCGTCCACTTTCAGTTTGGACACCAACCACACAAACAGCAGTTTTCCTCCTCAAACCCACACTTTCTACTCTTTCTATGTTTTGTTGTTGTTGTTTTCGGGAGATTGCGACCAATACCAAAACCGGAGGCCTTGACGACAGCCACCAGAACGTGTGAGCGGCTTTCCGTACCCGCGTGACGAACAGGCCATATCACTCTGTCCAAGGGCGTAAAAAAAAAACTTCCATCCCGTCAAAAAAAAAAAAAACGAACAAAAACGGATTGTAGTGTGGTATATGTTCTTTGTGTGTTGCGGCACAATATCTAAAGTGTCCTGTTTGGAGCGCCGTTAATGTAAACGTGAAGCGTTTCTTGCTTATGTTCTTAGAAATTCTTCGTTATACTTCTATTTCCTATAGAAATGGCCATGAAATGATTTTTAACTTCTTCGTCCTTAGCTTTGATCCGCTACTAGATCATAGTACGGCTTGAGGCAGACGACGTGGACTACTTACGGTCGTGGAGGGCGGCATCATGAAGTCCGTGTTTCGTCGGGCATCACCTCATAGTTAAGATCCCCGAGTCGACGAAGCACTTTGTAGGGTCCGAAGTTGCGCTTCAGAAGTTTCTCGCTTAGACCCAGGGGGTAAAGGCGGGTGAGGAGGAGTGACAAATCCCTTGCGCCGACACCCGGGGTCCCGAGTAAAAGATCGCGAAATAGAGTGGCAGAACACAAGAGAAAGAAAGCAATGTTGCCAGCTGAAGGACGACAGTCGCAATGGTAATCGCGAAGACTGAAAACTCTTAGCATGATAAACAGTGATAATTTAACGTTGTAAACTAAATTCTGAGCTATTCTAACGCTTATAAAAAGCAATACACTCATTAAGCTGCATTAACTTCCCTTCTGTCAAAATCTCGGAAATCTGGTGGTTGCGCGGTTTCGTACTCCTTGGCCCGCCCACCCGCGCCCCACCCGCGAAGCCGGTTATCTGGTTTAGTTTAGCGTTGACGCGAGGCCGTACATGTGCGCGATATGCAAAAAGAAAGTTTCGAAAGGAACGCGAATATCTTTCCACTGGTAAGTTCGCGGATTGTTGCAGTTCATGAAACTGCCCTGATGATATAATTATATTCGTGACATCGAAGGCACTTGGTAACCATGTGTGGGACCCCGAGGGTCTGCCTGCATGCTCCGCCGCTTGTGGCAGCTAGAAGGCATGGGAAAATGGCGGACCTTTTCCTCTAGAGTTAATATGTATGATATCTATGCTTAGACCGCGTCGCCGTATCGGGGTTCAGACCCCCGTGCGGTCTCCGGGCTTGAAGCAAACGTCGATCTGACGAAGGTTGTACCGGGTAGCGTCGCCACGTTATTGATCAAGAATTGAGAGTCGGGCGAGCTGCCGAACTTCTTCAGGTCGTTGAGCAACCACCTGGGCGTCGTGGCTTCCATCGTCAACTGGTTCGGGGGCGGCATCGCGTTGAGCATGTTCGGTTTCTTTTCGGCCATGGACCAACTGAAACGGTGTTACGCCTGTGGTCTCTTCCACCATCCTGTTGTACGGAAGCCTGACGTAGGGTAACACTTCGTCCTACGTCTTGTACTCTACGTCGACATACACGGACATCATGTTGGCGATGGTTTTGTTTAGCCTTTGCCTTAGTCCATTTGTCTCCGAATGGTATGCAGTGGTTTCAGTGTGGCTGGTGCTACTAAAAATAATAATTTCTGCGTCAGTTGAGCCCTGAATGATGTTTCACGGTCTCTGATGAGGACTCTGGGGCGCCGTGCCGGAGGACATTGGACTCGATGAAAAACTTGGCGACTTCGATAGCCGCACCTGACGGAAGAGCTTTCGTCTCGGCGCTCGGTGTCAGCCTTTATTTCGGCTGATGGGTCAAAGTGGCCAAGAATCGGTGAAAACTGGGGTCGTCGCTTTAGCTCGTCAAAAACTTGTTATTCTCCCTCTTCCCATTCAAAGCTCACGGCGCCTTACGTAAGGTGCGTGAGCGGCGCAGAAAGCTTGGCGAAATCACAAACAAACCGCTTGTAGTACGCACAGAATCCCAGGAGTCTTTGGATGGCCTTCTTGTCGGTGGGCGGTGGAAAAGGCGCTACGGCGCGAGTTTTTGACAGGGTAAGGACGAACACCGTTGCTCAGAACGTGACCTAGGAACTTCAAATCGCCATAGGCGAATCGGCACTTCGTCGGCTTGTGGGTGAGTCTGGCGGTCGTGATTGCTCGAGGAACGGCTGGAAGGCGTCGCAAGTGCTCGTCGAAGTTGGCCAAGAGTACCACGACGTCGTCAAGGTGAACGACACAGCTTTGCCATTTAAGGCCTCCAGTAAGGTGTCCATGACACGCTGAAAAGTTGCCGGCGCCTTGCACAGTCCGAAGGGCATCACCTTGAAGTCGTCCAGTCCATCAGGAATGACGAAGGCAGTCTTCTCTCGAGCGTAGACACATGCCAAAAAAACATAAGTACGAAAATAGACGTAAACACTGGCGCCCACGCAACTGACATTTATTGGAAAATGGAATCCCTCATATAGCCGTGCAAAAACTCTTCGTCACGACTAGGCACGGAGTAGACCCGTTTCTATAAAATCAAATTCTTTTGTCGATAAGGTATAGAAGTGTCACTGGGGCACATCTTGCGTTTGGATTTGATTTTAAAAGCATTGTGGAGCTCCTTGGATATCTTCTCTCGGTCCCGTTCGTTGACTTTGTTCTGCCAGTAGCCACTCTTCAGGCCCATCGACGAAAAGAATCGGTAGTGGCGCAGCCGGTCCATCGTGTCTTCGATGCGGGGAGCGGGTACACGTCTTTCCTTGTGACCGCGTTCGACCGTTGTTGGTCTACGCAGAATCGAAACGTTCCTTTCTACTACTTCACCAGTACGACTGGAGAGGCCCAGGGGTTGCTCGAGGGCTGAATCATGTCGTTGTTCATCATTTCTTGTACATGTTCATGAATGGCCCCTCTTTCCGTTGGAGAGACTCGGTACGGCGGTCGATACGCAAGGTGCGCATCGTCGTTGGTAACCATGCGAAGTTTCGCAACTGTTGTTCTGCGCACTTTCGACGTCGTCGAAAAGCAGTTTCTGAATTCGGCGCAGAGGTCTCTGAGCTGTCGTCATTTTGTGGCAATGAGCTTGGGGTTAACGTCAAGCGGAGGCGGCGGTGTACTGTACGGTTGACATGGCGAGGGCTCATCGGAGATCGTGGCGATTTCGGCGGCTTCCTGGAGTTCCTCGACGTGTCCTACAAAGGCACCTTTCGTGAGCTGCTGCGCGCCCTGTCGGAAGTTCGGCACGACGACCACAGTGCGTCCTTCCTCTAGCTCTGTTACGGCCCTTGCGATGCATATTCCTCTTCCAAGAAACAGACGCGCGTCGCCTTCCCGAAGAACTTCCCCGCAAGAGACTGCACCGGTCGCGACGGGCCCCAGAACACTCGATCGCGGCGGCAGGTTCACGTAGTCCGCAATGACATGGACGGCGGCTGGCGTCGTTTTGTATCCCTCCGGATGTAGGACGGGCTTTCACAGCGTCAACTTGTTTGCTCCGTCCGGGGTCTATCACGGCACAGTGCTCACACAGGAAGTCCATGCCGAGGATAAGGTCACTTGAAGAGTCTTGTAGAACGACGAACTTCACAGGGCACGTCTCACCGTGAATCTTTACGTGAGCAATGTATCTCCCAACAGGTGTGATGTGGTGCCCTCCGACGGTTCCTGTTTGAGGCCCATCCCAACGCGTTGCCACTCTTCGCAGGCGGCGAGAAAGCCTCCCCACGCAAGACTGAGTAGTATGCTTTGGTGTCCACGAGTCGCGATGCGTCTTGGCTGTCGATAACAACGTTTAGGTTGTTGGGCACCTTTGCAGGGGCGTCGTTGCGATGCGTGATTTCGTGAGAGTGCGAGCGCTCCGGCGTTCTTGGAGGCTCTTTACATCGGTCGTCTTCGGCAACGCAACCTTTAGGCGTTGCCGCACTTAGTTTTTCTAACGAGATAAGGAGGGGGGGGGCAGGCTGTCCCGCCGGGAGAGCCGAAATGGCGAAAGTACAGTAACTTCGTGGTAGAGTTTGCACCTAGAACCTAGGTCACCTTAGGTACTCCTTGATAACACTTGGTCACTCCCCAAGGCGGTGTCGCGTGTCGCACGGCGCAAAACCTCGAAGACCCATTTGTCGTTCTAGCGCACACCAGCTCGGAGCACGTGGAGCGAAAGCTCGCGCTGCAGAACCCAGGGATCCTGGGTTCAATCCCCGCCCCTGCCAGTTTCGATCTGGATGAGGATCGTACCGGCGTGCGGTCGTGTATCACTACTGCGTGGTGCACGTTAAAGACCCCAGGCTAGCGGTTGTACCGCACTGGCTAAATTGCTCATCTACAGCTGAGATACCAGACGCCCACTGAGGCAGACTAACTTCCGGCTGTATAGACATACACACAACAATTTGCTTTTTGTTATGGGCACCTCCGGTAGATGTGGTCGACCTCGCCGCAGTGATAACGCAGCTGTCGTCGATCGGCCGTGCGCCGCACATCCGTCGTCCTAGGCGCAGATTGTTGAATGCGGATGAGCAGAGGCTGCCCTTCCTGACGTCGGAAAGTCTGCGGCGCTGGTAGGTCACGTCGAGGTGGCGTCAAATACTGCGGGGCAGCTGGCGCAGGTCCCCGAGCAACTGCGGCGTAGGTAAGAGGGGGCTCCTCGCGCACTGCTACCCCGGTAGGAGCCTCCGGTTGTAATGCCCGCTGAACTTCCTCGCGGACAACTTCGGCTATCGACAGCGAAACAGGCTGGTGGGCAGCAGGCAGGAGCTTCTTGATTTCCTCGCGGACAACATCCTGGATGATCTCAGGGAAGTCCAGGGTATTGCAGCTAGACGGTGAGAAGGCAGTGAAGCAAGGAAGCCTCTGGAAGTGGGATGCCCGTGCTTAAAGGGCACGTTTGACGTTTGTGGCCTCTTTGACGAAACCTTCGACGGTGGTAGGTGGGCTCTGGACAAGGCCTCCGAAGATATTTTCTATCAGTTCCCGCATCAGGAACCGCAGGTGTTTCTTCTTCGGGTGTGTTCGGGTCGGCGCGGTTCATGAGGCGGGGAACGCCTTCGACGAAGCTTTTGACGCTCTCGTTCGGCACTTCCCTTCTTGATTGTAGTTCTTCGGCCGCTAACATAACTGCTGGCTGGCAGAGGTGCGCCGAAGCTCGGTCTGGAAGTCTTCCCACTGCAAAATTGAGGCGTCGTGGTTTTTGAACCAGGTGCGTGCCGTGCCTTGCAGAGCGACGTAGCCATTCTTTAGGCTCTACTCAGGCCCCCGTCGGATTAACCGGGCGACGCTCTTGTACATACTGGTCACTGCAGTATACTGCACTCGTCCAAATTTTCATAGAGGTCGACACTGAAATTTGCCGGTGTTCATGGTGGGGTCTGCACATGGATGATGGACGTCGGTGGCGTTCCGTCTTGCTGGGGCGTGGTTTTCATCGTCGGCGTCTTCTTCCTCGGCTAATCTGGTAGTTGAACGAACTCCGGAGGATAGCCTTGGGTTCGGCGGCTGGCTCGGGTGTCGCGTTTTTCGACGGGGATTAGTTTTCGGGGAACCAAAAAGGATCGGGCCCGACAGATCTTCTGAGAGGTACGTTTCACGGGTATAGAATGCGCAACACCCCCCCCTCCCCTTCACCAAAATGTTACGAATGACAATTGATGAGGTGACGAAACCTGAGGAAAACAAGTGTTTAATTAGGCGAACTTGGGCCCAAAACAAGATAGGAAACGGCTAACTTCGCAGGCGTCAATACCGCAGAAACAGCAGGATCGTATTCTGGGGCCAGACTGACTCCGGCTCGCCATGCAGAGCCCCTTATGTACCCGCGTGGGTTTCTGGAACATTCGGCGTAGAACGTTGGGCGCGTAGAACATTCGTACCTCGATTAGACGACAAGGTTCCCAAACTTACGAGATCACTAAATAGAAACAATAAATAAAAGACGGGTCACTCCCAAAAGTTGGACCCGGCGCATCCGCTCTAAAACCGAGCACGGTAACCACTCGACCACGCATGCGCTCACTTGGCTACGCGCGCGGCAATATTGCCTCTACAATTCTAAAGCACATTAGCACTTAAATCGCCATTTTGTTTCTACATTTTTAAACAATCACTTATATTAGCTGTCTTGTCCAATGATTGAACAATATGAAAGGTGGTTCCGCATCATAAATCGGGTTACATAGTCACCTCAACTCTCGACCAATATTCTCAACCAGTACGCCTTGTGAACCTTTATATCACGTCATTTACTCCCATCTCGTTATTTTTCTGATTCAAATTACTTCTTTTCACGCTTACAACAACCTTTTTAACTCATCACTGTCCTGCGAAACTCAAAGTGTAACTCTCACTGATGACCTACTTTTTATTCTCGACCGTGTTTCCCGGGTTCACTGCGTCGTCCTGGACTTTCGTAGAGCGTTCGACAAAGTTCGTCACAAGCCCGTATTTCTTAAACTTAGTAAACTTAAGATAGACACCAAGGTGTTGTGATAAAATAAATGTTTAGCTGTTTGTTCGCTGTTTGTTAGTACCAATCAAGCTAATCCTTGTCTCAGTCCTGTTACTTCAGATGTTCCCTAAGGGTCCTTTCTAGGGCCACTTTTTCATTATTTATAATAATGACTAACCGATGTATGTATCCTCATCCATGAGTTTATTCGTCGATGACTGTGTAATCTAACAATAAATTACTAAGGAATCTGATACCGCACTTCGTCAAGCTGACCTTTGTGAGGTATGCGGATGGTGTAACTTGTGGCAAATATGTATATAATAATACTAACTTATGTAAAGCTATGAGAGGGTCCCTTGGAAACACGTGCCCATCATCGCATTCAGTTTACGGCACCCTCCATAGTTTGTCTTCTATAAAATACCTTGATGATGAGTGTACAGGGACAGAGGGCAACACTCACAGCTCTTACATGTTGTCCTCTGTTCCTGCAAGTGTATCCTTATTGTATTTTTAAAGTTTAATCTCCAACGCACTTCCGCATACATAACTAAATCTATACTTGGATATCAAGAAATAATCAAGTCTTCGGGCCCTATGTCCTTAAAACTAAATTTATACAACGCACTAGCTTGCTCAAAGCTCGAGTAGGCCGCAGAAATCTGGAATAGCAGCCATACTACGCTCGTGATTAACATCAAAACCACGAAAAATCGTGCCGTAGGTTTCAGATACTGTAACTCATGGCACAGCTGGTGTCTCATCAATAAAAGCAATTCTACCACTACATTTTACTTCACTACGCCTAAAAATATATCTTCTAAGCCTCTTTTAAAATGAGTAATCCTAACTCCTCACTGAATGACACAAATTATCTCAACTCATCTTTTATTTTGCAGCGCTTCGATCATCACTTAATCTAGGTATACCGCACGGAAAAACCTCAGCGCACATTGACTCCTTCAATCCTAGAAATTTGTCTTGTTGGAACCACATTCAAGTACCTTTAGTAAATAATATACCTTCAATTGATTAATTTAGAGTAGCATTGAAGAAACACTTTTGAGAAAACATACTGGGCTGATCTATTTTCTTACTTCCGGCAGTAGGACTTTGTCGGCCACTGTTTTTTGTTGTATGTGTGCTTATTTAAGTTCTTTTTTACACCATTTTTTGTAATACTTCTTGGGTTCTTCGGGTACTGAAACAAATAAATGAATAAATAAAAGTGAAGAGCTCTGGAAGCTGGCTTAAAGAGGAAGTCGAGAACTTTTCGCTCCAGAGATGGAAAGGTGGAAGGTGCACTGCACTTAGGGGTACTGCTGAATGCAATAAAATACGAAAAACAATACCTTCGACTGGCGTAAAAAAAAAAAAAAATTCTGCACACGAAATATGTTTTGGATGCACCACCGCAACGCCGTCGCATGAAGTGGACGAGCTAGGCGTTTGCCATTTCATCTCATCCTGTCCTTAGAATGACCGGAGGAGTCGGCAATGTCAGCAGCTGCCACTACATCCTGAAACTTGGATGCAGGTTGCCAGTTTCGAGCTGGTCGGGGACACATTTGAGAGCTTGCGGCCACGGCTAGACCCCGGAGGATAGTGCTAGTGCTTCGGCGTACAGTGCAGGGCCCCTCCCACATTCCTACTTTAAACCTCTTTTGACGTTGAAGAAGCGGGCACGTAGCTCATGCTGTTCCTTAGCAAGGAAGGTCGTCTCTAAGGAGGTTGAGCGACGGCCTCGCTTTCCATCCTGAGAGGAAGACCCAATGGCACGAGCCACCCGGTCACCCGGAGGTCGTGTGTGGACTGAAGGGGGGGAGAAGGGGGTCTATATGCTCCTCCAGCGTTACCTGGGGCACACTGCTTCCCCGCTGGTTGTCTCTGAGCATCAAAGGGGCCTGCAAAGTTATCGACGGAAAACTGGGTGGCCCTGAAGTCCGTATGTGGTGTAGGGCTCCTGCGCAAAGCGTCGTAGTATGAGCCTATGGCAATGAAATGTAACCTCTGTTTTGCCTCTGGGTAGGATGTTTTCTTTGGCACGTAAGGTAATGATTTTCTTTTACTACTTCCACAGAGGACAGGAGCGAAGGTAAGCAATGTGAGGACCCCTGCCGTTTGCGCAGGAAACTGAACCTTCACAGACGTCGGCCACATGGTTGTTGCTCCCACACTTTGCGCACGTCTCCCTCCCCGACAGCTCCTCGACCCGGTACCAAAACGCCGGCAACGGAAGCACCGCTGTGAGTTCGGGACGTGCGGTCTGACACGAAAATTCAAGTGACCGGCTTTGACGAGTGCAAGAAGCGTGTGACGTTCAAATATCAAGATAATGTGTTTAGTTTTACCTCTGCACCGTCACGCCTCGTCATAATACGTTTGCCCGCAACTACTCCAGATGCCCACAGCCCATCCAGGATCTCATTTGCGCTGCTGGAAAGAAGGTCATCCTCTCATATGCCCCCCCCCCCCATCCGCTCCAAAATGTCTTCAGGGTTCAGTATGTGCTCACTGTTACCTGCACGCCACCTGGGGTTGTTGATTTTAGAAATGTAGTGTTCTCAGAGTCTTTCACATCATTAACAAGGAGATAACCAGAATTCAGTTTTTATGCTTTTTGCTCAGAACCTATCTGACTGTACAGGAACCTTGCTACGATAAACGTTGACATCTTATAAAGAGATTTTCCAGGCACAACGGATTCAATTACCATAAATCTACAAAACTGAATACACTGAATATAAAATAATATAAGGACACCTGAATATAAAAAGTTTTATATTCAGTGTTTTTACAATGACAGTTCATTCGTGAGCGATGTCTCATTGGGGCGCACCCAAAACTGGTGGTTTTATTTTGAACGTTAGCCATGACAAGCGAAAGGAGAGTCGGCACCTGCGGCGCACCGCCCAACACGAGACACAAGGGCGAAGCCTAAGCACCATAACAAGATTCGCTTTGCTGATTACGTTGAGATGTCAGTGCTGTGGAGGCACTATACGCGAGTGCAGTTATTTATTTATCTTTGTATTTATTTTAAATACCTCCATGTCCTTTCGGCATTACATGAGGGAGGGGGTGACATTGCAGTTCACTAAATTTTAAACAAAAAATACTGCACATACCGCACCGTATTTAACATCAGTACAATGTCACAGGTTTTAGCATAAGTCATAATTTTGCAGAAGTACGTAATATATGAAACACGTAAACGTAGAACTGAAACATGACTATCCACATTATTATTTCAAATGTTGCAAACACGGACGTACTTTATTCAGTTAAAGGACAACTCCACCAAAACGTTGACCCCTATAGAGATGGCTAATATCGCCTTAGGGGGTCAAAATACGGTCATACCCAAAATATCACGTCAAACCGAAGCCGCATTCCCGCTTCAAACCAATACCAAAATGGTCTACCAGCTGGATTAGCGACCCGACAGCGGATATGCAACGCTGGCACCGGGTGAGCCAGTGACGCAACACTGGGCAATGACGTAGGTTTCGTCCTATGCTCTCGTATGAACGCCGCGGACGCTTCGGTTCCCGTGGCATTCGGCGGTTCTGCTGACGACAAGAGGTGCTTACCGCGTTATCCTGTGTTATCCTATTTTAATTTGCGTCCTGGTTGTTCATTTCATTCCAGCATAGCTTCCCCGACTGCGCAGAAGAGAAGGAAGCGATGCTGCTCGCTCACGCGTGTCGTGGAGCCGGAGAAATTCGCAATAGACTCGCATTGGGGCAATGTCGAGCGCGACTTGTAGTGCTCTGGGTCGCGCTAACAATCCGGTGCGCAACCCGGAGCTGTGGTTTCACCAGTTCCCAAGAGATCGGAAGAGGCACAAGGTGTGGGTCGATGCCGCTCACCGGATAGACTTTGGCAGACGGCGGACTCTGAGCTACAACGCGAGGCTATGCTCCCAGCACTCTACGCCAGAGAGCTACACATGGGATCTGCGGCTGCTGACTGCTGCGGGTTTCTCCACGAAACACGCCTTTATCAGGAATGATACGGTGCCGTCGCTGTTTGCGTACCGTCCGCCGGCTGCTCCAGCACGAGCGGCCTAAAACAAACGGCGGTGAATCGAGGTATGATCCTTCCCGTTATCATACATTATAGCGGGATTATGTGCAATAAATCATTTCTGTCGTTTTTCGTTTTTGCTTAATAGAGTGTGAACGAAGCCCTTGCTGCCGGACCGAGCGCTGCGGCTTGCGCCCCACGGGCGGATACTTGCTCTCCGCCAGAGGCTGCCGACTACGAAGAAGCACTTGGTGCCAGGATGAGCGCCACACCGGGAGACGGCTCTACCCAAGAAGCTGCCGAAGGCGGTGTCAAGGAGCTCGACAGCGCGGTGGTAGTGGACGAAGGAATCGCTGCCGTGCCGAGCGCTGCAGCGTGCACCTCACACGGGAGTGCCTCCACCCCAGAAGCTGCCGAAGCCGGAGGCGTGGAGCTGGACAGCACGGCGGACGTCGCTGGGTCCGACGCCGTTGAAGCCTGTGTCGAAACCAGCGTCCACGCAACATGTAACAACATAGGTACGAAGGATTCCTGGATATGGATAATAGAAGCCCAACTCGTGAGACTTCTGCAATTTGATTCTTGGATATATCTACGTCTTTTACGCAGTTGCGTACAAAAATTTAGTATCGTTTTAATAATATACTGCATCCTGCCAAAACAAAAAAACACAACACTAAACTCTCATTATTGTGTAGCATGCTACAATGGAGCACATATACGCACATGTATCGTGAATATTTAGGAAATTGTTCTTATCTAAGGAAGTTGCTTTGACATCACAAAGTGTCCCTTTGCGAGCACGGTTTCTATTGACTGTGAAACCCTCTGGAAAGCAGCTTTTGTTCAGTCATAGGTCTGGCTGTGTCAATAGAGATAACTCGTTCGGTTTAGTGTAATTCCGTCTTACGTCGAATAGAACCACCCTCCCCCCAAAAAAACAAAAAACGGTAGTAACTAATTGTGGTGTTCTCATTTGAACATAACCATTTAGCTATCGTATGAGTTCGCAAAACATAGCCTGAGGTGAAGCTGAGATAGCCTTATGTGAGCAGGAGTGGATTTAAGAGGGGGGGGAGCGGGGACTACTACCAATGTCAGCTTTGTTTTAATAAAATCATTGATATATACCAGCCGAAAGTTAAGTTTTGGGTGACATTGCAAATATTGGGTCAACAAAATAGATCTCGGCAACTTTTACGCCATAACATCATATCTCAGCAGACTGCCCCTCTCCGCCATCCGAATGCCTACCGCCCCTCCCGGGCCTGACCCATAAATCCGCCCCTGTATTTGAGCCGATGGTGTGCTTCATTTGAGATCACAATTCTTCGAAGATGTAGGTTTACCTTGACATTGCTCTTGAGATGCTCACTCTTTCAATGTTAAAATTACAGAAACACATATGCTAGCAGTGCAACTTTTACACTGTTAGCACACAGATGCTAACAGTGCAAGTCTCAATAACGCATTGCCACAAGTGCACAGCCGTACAAGCCTCACGGGTCGACTGCGCACACAAGTCGTCGCAGGCAATTCATGACCTAGTGATCATTTCGAAAAAGACCTCAAATTCGGTCCCTGGTATGTTTACAAAAGAGCCTTCGCCCTATGCATTTTCCCGCTTGCACTAAAGCATATGCTTGGTGCATGACATGATTGTATTAGGTCAGCACACGGAAATGTCAAGCTCGTGACCTCGAGACTTGGGCTAGGGCCTTGACACTTCAGTTCTAATTCAGTGCATTCCATGAGGTCTGAAATTAGCTTATTTGCTTGGCATTCCTTTGAGCTGAATTTCTGGTACGCGTAAACTACTTTTGGCTCGCATTCTTGGCAATCCTTCTCCAAAACGTTTTCGAATTCTATTCCGAATATTTTCGAAATATATCCAAAACCTGATTGAAATCTGATCAGAAATAGTGTGCTTACCGACCGTAATTGGGCTCTGTGCAATGGCACAAAGTCGACATTGCCTGTATTTCGTCGGCAACGACGGCAAGAGCATAGAGACGTTCAAAGCGTCGTCTACGCCGTCGTTGTCATTGTCGACGTTCAAGACGTCTTTCGCTGTCTTAGACGGCTGGACTCCATGGGACGAATATGCTGCGAAAAATCGACGAGTTTTTGCCGGCGGCTTTTGCTCTGCGCGCGGCATCAGCACAGTGGTTGCTACGTCGCGCGCAAAGCGAGCACGCCGTCGAGCGACGTTTGTCAGTTATTCTTCGCATAATTCGCTCCGTGGAGTTCAGCCTTTAGAATTTGGATGTTGTATTCGTGGTTGTCGTGTACGACATCATGGACTTGGAGGACGTCTAAGATGAAGCCGTCCATGTTGTCCTCGATGTCGAGAAGAGTTTTAGCGTCGACGCCGTCTTCAAGGTCGTTATCTTCGAAGTTTGACATGTTAAAAGACGAAGCAAGCATTAACATGTTTGACGTAAAAAAGTGCCTTCGACGTGTTGAAGGTGGTAACGATGCTTGAACATGGACGACATATTAGAGGTTAGGGACGTGTTCCGAATTAACCACCACTTGGACGTCGAAGACTTCCTTGATCGCCGAGTCTGGTGCCATTTTAACACGAGTGTGATAAACAATAAAGATACCAAAAAAACCTTAAGGACACAGAAGAATTTCGCACACAGGTGATCTCTGAGGCCAACGTGTGGTGCGAAACCTACATTCACTCGTCAGCTCGTACCCCTGGGCTCTGATCAAAGCTATGCACGGGACTTCTTTACCTCCGATATGCCAAGAAACGCTGTACCCGAGTATAGTACGCTCTATGACCATTGGGGTGATGTGAATTGCAAGTTGTAGGACGGTAATGAATATCACGAAGGGGGGGGAGGGGAGGGGAGAAAGAGGTCTGCGAGGGCAGGCTTGATCAGTGCTGGCTGCTAAGGTGCTCTCATTTGCGCTTCGTTTAGGGTGCTGCCATCTTTTTAGTACCCGATGCCGACTGCATGGGCTCACGAAGAAAATACAAAAGAAATATATTGGAACAAAATGACGTCTTAGCTCAGGTAAACCTACGAGATCGAGACGGCACGCACTGTTTCACACATGCTGCAAGCAAAGAAAAAAGAAAAGGTGCGACCTAAATTGGCGTGATGTCATCACCGTAAGCAAAACACATATGGCGGCACCCTACTCAGTACGTTCCGATTCAATGGCTAATACTCGATGAAAGCTCGTATATGGATTTTTATTGCCTTACTTCCCGACAACGTTTGTTTCGTGACAAGCGCCTATCCACGAATGTACGTCGCATCCAGAAACATAAATCAAGATAGTAACAAGGACATAAATAAAAGCATGCTGAAAACATTGAGGGCTCCAGTTCAGGTTTTTATAAAAGCTAATTAGGGTACAGTGACTACTGGTGTGCCATTAGTCAAGAACTGAAAACAGCAGAGCTGAAGTAGGCCCATTGCAAGCGCAAATAAATTAATTCCAAGCTTTAAAGTTTCTGCATGAGCTTGCTTCGGGATTGGACATTGATGTTTTAGTTCCACTTTTCATGTGCAGTCTTTCGCAAAATAATATGAATGCAGGCGCGCCAGAGATCCCGATTCAGGAGCACCGATAAAAATAATACTGCTAGCGTGAATGAGCAACCTGCGAAGAATAGAACCGAAAAAGTTACAAGCTGAAACAGAAATTCTTACAAAAAAACTTGTTCCCACCTTGCGGGCGTATCTCATGTTGATCGAAGGTAGAGCATTGAACACGGTGGCCGTTTTTTTCACGAAGTGTCGCGACACACTCGATGGGATGATGTTCGTCAAAATCTTTTTTCCTGTTTACTAACACAACTCACAACCGCTGCAGGTCCTGGTTGTAAAACGCGATGGAGACGCGGCCGCACTCCACCTTCACCATAGCTCTCCGCTCACGCTTTAGGGTGGTGCACCAAACGACCGAGCACATGGTATTCCGATGAGGAGGAGATTGTTGTAATCGAATCCAGTGGCTATAATTGAATCCTAAGAATTAAAAACAAGAAAACAACCTTGAGCAAACCAATCGCGCTTAGAGCAACAGGCGCGTCCAAAGGTTGCGAAGGTGATTAATTCGTGTCTTCCAGATCTCTTAGCCTATTCAGCCCTAACCTCTTTTTCTCTCTCTCCCTCTTTCAGTAAAACAGTCTATAGAGAGGCGCACTGATGGAGTGCGCGCTAGTACGCAGGTAACACTGCCGTCTGCACCCGTGCTGTGCATTCCGTGCCTACACCTACTCCCGGAGACGAGGTAGACAACGTTTTTTTTAGTATTATTTAAACTTAAAAGCAACAAAGCCCTTGTGGCATTTCAGCTGCCGGTTGTTGAATTGTTAGGTTGTGAAGTAGATGACCAGAAGTCAATTGCCCGTTGTATCTTGCACTAACAGCTTGCTTTCAAAATCAAGCTTTTGGTTGTACAAAGAACAGTTTTGAATGTTTTCAGAAACAGCTGCATGCACAAGGATAGTGACTGCCACCAACGCTCGATGTTACAACATCAGTGTTCATAAGTGGCAATTACAGTGGTTTTACAGTCTGTTTTTTTCAAAACCAAACAAGGCCACCCTTCATATACTTTCCTAGCTCGCCATATTTCATGCCACACACCATTGGTTTTTAGCTGTCTGAGGTCCAGCACCAGTACTGTGTAAAAAACAAAATAAAAAATCGCGATTACAGTATCAGTTAAATCTTATGGACGCAGCTGTCGGTGCAAGTCCTCCAAAGGTTCTGCTCTTGAATGAGGTCCTTTTCATGCAGTCAACACTACCTGCAACAAGCTGAGCAAGAAGCCACCTCCAGTGCCTGGTAACCAAAGCCCCCTCAGCCTGGAAGAAGAGGGTCCGAAACTTGAAGAGTGATTCCCAGGACGACATCTCTGAGGATGACAGCCGAGATCATACTTAATCTCAAGACGAGGGCGACACTGACATCTCGGGAGAGGATTCTGCTGATGGGTATGTCTTGGTAGCATTTTGTTATTACTATTATAGGCTGCATTACTTCAAATCAGTTGCTGTGCTTTTTCAAGAACAAAGTATCAGTTACCTCACAGTTGTGCACTTGTTCCAGTTTAGAATTTTGAATATGTTTTTGTGAAAAACTGGATCAGCTCTTTTTATGTCTGCTCCTTCTACTGAGCCTTGTGGCACAAGTAAGACAGACTTGCAATGTAAACCCTGAATGACAACAGGCTTGAATTTTCATGTAGACACAGGACAATGTAAGATGTCAGCTGCTGGGTGGTGTTGAACTATTGTCAAGTCTTGTTACTAAGGGTGCGCGAATACTCAAATATCGCGAACTGACTCGAATAGTACGAATAGTAAGCTGTTGAATAATTTCACTCACGAAGTGAACTTCTAGTGTTCGGTTACTCGAATATTACACATATTACACAAAAGACGCATGGTCAGCACAGTCATAACGACAATGTGTCCTCTACATCAATTCTTAGTGATTACAAACATGAAAAACACATTTTAATTCTACCGTTCCTACAACAATACAGCTCATAAATTAGAAATAAATAAAGAAGATTTCTAATTTGTCAGCCCTGAAAGTACCCAGATTTATTTGTTATGGGCACACACCCAATCGCGAGTCAACAAGACACCTCTTCTTTGCGCAACCCACATACAGGAATTGAGGGGGACCATAGTATACAGCGCTGCACCATAACTCATTTCTTCCACAAGCAAATCCTTCCTATTTCAAATTAAAATATTGTTGAAATGTACAGTTCACACAATGATGAAGTGTGTCTTGAAGCCTACGACAGTTACGAAATAATGTGAAAAGTTGTTTTCGCGACTTGCAACATTATTACGGCCGATGGGCATTGTAATATGAAAAGTGACATACAGCAGGTGTTATTTCAGCTTTTTATTGATTTGATATGGTATTCAATTTGATTACTACTGTTTCGTATATGCACACCCCTGCATTATTACAAAGTTATGTGCACAAATTAACCTACACAAAACCCAGGAATTAAGGGTTTCCACTGTAATGTCGGGCTGTTATTTGTGATAGAGCACAATTGCGATAAAGCATACCGTTTTTACATTTTTACGGTTTCATTGGGTAAATGATTGCTGATTACCTAAAAATATGACTTCATTGTGGGGTTGAACATTGCATCCATGAGGGCTTTATTGCGGGTCAGAAAGCTCAACATTACCAGGGAGCCCGCAATCATATTCCAGAGCCGAAGTTTATAGTGACATCGTCCAGGCTGCTGCAGCTTCTCGCAGTCTGCTTTCAGCTGCCTTTCTCTAGCCACAACCAAGATCAGTCGACAAGGCCCTCTTCTTCGGGCTGTGGTCGCGTGTGCCCAAGGTCATCAGCTCATTTGGGAGAGCCAGCCCAGATTGAAGAGCGGGCCACTGCTGATCCTCCTGCTCTGTGGGGCCATCGTTTTCTCGGACGCAAGTCCGACCTGTGTCTTGCACCTACTCAGCTTGATTGGATTTGCCACAGTTCTGAAGTCCCAATACTTCAAGATTCAGAGCACCTTCCTCTTCTCTGAATCACTGAAAGTAAGAATTTTGCTACAGTGCTCCAATTGTTACCTGGTAGTAACCCAGTAACATGAATACTCCATATTCTGCAGGTCTGGAAATCAAGTGCAGGCGCAGCTTGTTCAGGGGCTACAGGGCAAGACGTTGTACCTAACTGGGGACGGACTGAAGGACTCCTCTGGCTACTCAGCGATGTGTAGAACGTACAACATGATGGAAATAAATGTCAAGCGCATAATCTATTTTGAGCTAATCCAGGTAGGGCATAGGTGTTTTTTTAACTTTCAGGTTATCACGTGTATATTCTTGCACCTACCTCCCGGAATAATGTATGTTGCTTTTACAGACACTAAAGCTTGCTCTCTCTCTCTCACTCTTTGTTTCGTCTCTTTCTTTCTCGATAGCGGTCAGACATTCAGACAAATATTTGCATCAATTCATGCGTTATAACGCTCAGCCCATTCGGCTGTTTACATAGTACTCAAATAATTTGTAATTCTGCAAGCTCGACAGGCTCTTTTTCCTTAGCTTCTGTGCGTTTATACTCTTGAAAATTCAAGGAACTCTTACCTCGTCTTTGCAGAACTGACGCTTTGAATTTGTTTCCAAACTCGAAGGACGTAGGTATTCAGTACATATCACAAGCTGGAAATGTTGCCTAAGCATTGAGAGAATAAACAATTAAAAATGCTAACTTTTAAAAGATAAAGAAAACAGTAAAGTTTGAAGAATATATCTCCATTCGTTTATGGTAGTTGAATAGATGGACGCTGCTTGCAGTGAATTCAAAAACCAAATATATAGTTGAGGAAATCATAATTTGTGGACATAGAAGATCATGATAATCTGACACTTCTTGTTTTGCAGATATTCATATAGCTGACCCACTTTAAATTACCTGCATATTAACAATTCCCTTCTAGAGGAGGCTAAAAGCAAAATAAGCTTCATTCATTTAACGTAAGCATTCAAAACACGTAATATTTGTAGATCCCGTAGTCGTCATTGAAACATTGGATTTGCATTTCAGTCCACTGAAGTCAAGTCCAGCTCTCAAATGAAGAACAAAGGCCTGAGGCGCAGCTTCGACTGTAGGCTAAACCAGGGACTCATCATCGGAACGCTGGTGACGGACCCCCACATAGGAGCTAAGGCTATGATGAAGGAGGACGAACCTGACACCAAACACCGCTTTGACGCATGGCATCTCGCAAAAGGCAAGAATACATCACGATACTGCAAATGATTGTGGAACCAAAGCGCAGAAAGATGCCATGATTAGCTAGGCATGTTTGCTTTAAACTGCGGACTGCCATTATTTGTATCAACGAGACTAAGTATTTCCTGGCACAATAGATATAGACAGAGCTGCATGGTACTCTTCGAGAGCAATAATTCTCGGCTAACTTGTACGAGAACGCTGCACCAACTACCTCCTTTTCAAGCTTTGCGCAGCATCTCGGTCCAGGCTTGCAAAATTTTAATAAAAATGTCTGACAACCCACGGCATAGGGCCCGTAAGCACATGCAGATTTGCAGAAGTTTGGCCTAACTACACTTAGTGTAGTTAGGCCAACCCTCCTCCCCCAAAAAAAAAAAGCATACTTTTGGCAGAGTCTAATGCTGTCCACGCCTGACTCCCTGACTCGATGATTACTCTCACCAATTCGTTTTTCACTCTTAAATTGCCGTACCCCAGCATTGAAAGCCACATCTATATGTATGTATTTTCCAGGATTCATAAAAGGAGACTGCAGCAGGCAAGGGAACAAGTAAGATTATTCTGTCCTGTGTCAGGTGGATTCGGTCGCATGGGTACTGGTGTGCACGGAAAAGCGGGGACAATGGGGACCTGATTCTTGCATCTGCACCAGACCCCACCCCCTCTAACCTGCCTGCTCTCATGGTGACATTAGTGACCGGCGGTGGCTGCAGGAAGGCAAGTTCAGCAAGCACTTTTACACCACCTTGAAATTTACGATCGATTGTTGAGCTCTCATAGAGGCTTGTCGACTACTCTCGCTTCTTTGCTTGATTCATCAATTGCATTGCAACTTCGATCAATCCACCTCATCACGTTTGAACTATTGAATAATGTCTCATCATTAAAATAACAGAAAATGCATTGCCCAATCAGCCTTTGAGCTTGCTTGAATAAATAAATAAATGGAGCTGAACAACAAATATATAGAGTAATGCAGGAGGTGTTCATGCTATGCCACATCAAAACACGGATCGTGAACCTGCTAAGAAATATGCTCAGCACTGCTCGGAAGATCAAAATCTTCGCTGGCATACACTGATCTAGAAGGGGTAGTGACACATGCGGCGCGCGTTCCCTGAAGGTTTAAAAGCGGATCCATTGAATGGCGCTAAAGTAGACACCTGGAGCGGCTGCGCAGCAGGAATGGAAATTCGCATTTTCACTCGCAGCTGTTTCTTTGCCTGCCGCTGATCGCAGTGTAGACTGAAGCGTCACGGTTGGTCGACCACTTTTCTTGCCTCAGCGATTCTATTAACTAGCCTTCCTCTTGCCACCCTCCTAGAACATTTTAGTTAGAAATTGCCACTGAGGCCACATTGACCCAATGGTCAGCACCATGTTGCCGTATGTAAAAATCGTTTTATGTTTTTCTTTACTGAAGCAAAAGTGAACGAGACTCGTGTGTTAGCACTGCGTTAGTGTCTTTCTACAGGGTGTGGCCGTAAAAACTTTCACATTTGAAATGCCTATTGAAACTGGAGTTTGAGACTACAACTACAATTTCGAAACTACAACATGAAACTGGGGACACAAACACCGCCCTGGTCAAAGTTTTACATCTGTTTTGTTTTCTGTTTTTTTTGTATAGAGATTAACTTGGGCGTAGTGAATTATTAAAAATAAAAGAAAAACGGCAGCAGCGCATTTCCTATGGTCTATAGCGGTCGTTTTCCATTTGCGCGCTGGTTCGCGACCTTTCGACCAAGGGGCCTTCTGAACACAAAAATGTCAAGAACGTCTTTGGATAGGCTTGAATGTCAAAATATTTGTAAAAATAAAAACAAAACGTGTTTGCGTTCGCTATAGGCCACCTGACAGCAGGTCGCGAACCAGTTTGCATACAGGAAAACTATCATGTAAAAGCCGAAGGAAATGCACTGTTGTCGTTTTTGTTAAATTCTGACTACTCCCATGTTGCATGAAAAAGATAGGTATTATAACTTTGGGCCGAAATTACATTGGTGTTTTGTTCAGGTGTTCTACGTTTGAAATTCACTTTTGGTAGGAGTTTAAAATGGGAAAGGTTTTACGGCCGCGCCATGTATTTATTTGCCTTGCAGTTTTGCGACTGTTTTTTCCCTAGTCTGACCCAACCGTGGTGCAATAACTGATATATAATTTGAATTTCATCGACTACTTCTTCAAATAGCTAGCATAATCATTTGTGTTTTTTTTCTCGTCAGACACGGAACCTTCTGAGACTTTTCACCAAATTGTGATGCCCGCCACTTACTGAAGGACGTTCCAAGTCTCTCTGGCGTAAGCCACACTTATAAGCTTGAAACATTTCTCAGCTTGCTTACCCACTTCACAACTAGTCTTCCCGTTTTGGCTATGCTTGGTGTGGTTGCACGGCAAGTCGTTAGTGCTACAATGACTGGTTCAATGTTTTACGCCGCAGCTCTTAGGCACCCAATCCTAAATTTTGCGGCGTAGGCGCAACCGGTGGAGGAGGGAGGCACGCAGGAGAGAGTACAGAGGAAGAAGGCGCAGAAATAAGGTTACGTAATCACGTGACCCTACGAAATCACATGATGTTACGTGATAATTTAACTTTATGGGATCACGCAACGTCACGTGATTGTGCAAGGTCAAAAAATAACAGAACCTGAGGTGATTACGTGATCCGTAGCCTTGAGTAATCATGTAAAATAATGTGATAACGTAACTTTATGCGATTATGTAACGTTAAAGGGACATCTGACAGGGTATTTATCCCTGCCGATGATTTTATTGTGACAATGAGAGCCAAATACCCAGAGCACGATTTGCGGCTCGATATTTGTTTCCTTTCCGCTTGAAAACCACCGATCAGGAACTGGCCGGTTTGAGTCGCGATCAATCTCTTCTCCGGGGTCATGTGCGTTTTCTATGGTTTAGACACAACCAGAGAAGATAATGAAAGTCGTGGGTCATCGACGACGCACACTCAGAACTAGAAATGGGCAAAAAATGAAATACCAGTTTTTGTGGCTTCTAAAAATCTGCGAATATTTTGATAGGAAAAAAAAAGAAGGTTGTACATCCACGGGACTTCCAGCATCTATCTCTTCCTGTACATTTCTTCTGTCTCCCCAGTCCACTTTCGGTTTCGAGCAGCTGCGTTTTTATACTTCATTAAATATATACGTGCCACTGTAGCAAAATATTGATTGGGTAGTCTTCTGACACAATAATGAATCAACTGGCAAAACATAAAAACACTTTTGGGTGTGTCAGTGTC